>JAEKIV010000012.1:1889-154712 GCA_016801325.1 Hypholoma fasciculare
GTAGGCAAATTTTTGTGAGAAAATATCAAGAAATGGAGGCAGGAAAGGCTTATCCATAAAGTGCATATGGATATCCAGCGCAATCCTTAACCCGACGGCCGGCTATTCACGGCTACAAATCCGCTGTAAAGCCGAGCGCGACTCGTCACGGTATTGAACTTGAACGACTACTCCCAGGCGAAAAGCGGGTTACTTCTTGCCTTTCATGACATCGAAACGATAGCTGTTCTCGTCAGCACAGCATACCCTAAAATGTCGACTCTTTTCAAAAAACTGCGCATACATCAAGTCTTTGGGGCAAATACAGATGTTGGGAAAACGATTCTTACAACTTCGCTTGTCCGTGCTTCTGCTCGACGGGGCAAGAAAGTATTCTATCTGAAGCCAGTAAGTACGGGCCCCCTGGAGGAAGCAGATGATAAGTGAGTGTACAAAGGACACTTTGTTCCGGCCCTACGGACACTGATCTGTCTCTCTAGTCATATAAATCGCTATACGAAAAAATATGCTTCTCTGATAAGTTCGGAGTGCCTCTTCCGATTTGATGAGCCTGTCAGCCCACATCTGGCCGTGAAGATGAAAGGTGAAGATGGCAACGTAAGCTTTTGTCTTTTGAAATATGGATGCACGTCCTGACACCATGAAAGGCACCTTCAGACGAGATTTTCGTTGATTCCGTTGCAAGCCGCATCAGGCATCACGCGAAAAGTTGCAGCAATCTAGCTCATATGTATGTGGAAACTGCGGGAGGTACGGATACGCATCAAATCACCGTCGACTCGTTGTCACCAAATTGGCCGGGGAGCTGATAAGAACTTGCGCAGGAGTTCACAGTCCCGCACTCTCTGGAACGAGTCAAGCCGACTGCTACCGGCCGCTCTTCCTGCCGACTGTCCTGGTTGGAGATTCTCGCCTAGGAGGAATCTCCACCACTATCTCGTCCTACGAATCTCTGCTTCTACGGGGATACAATGTGGACGCTGTCGTACTTTTCCGGGACGAGTACTACCGCAATTGGGAATACTTGAAACCATACTTCGCGGAACGCGGAATTTTCTTGGAAGCGGTAGATCCCCCGCCTCCTCAGCTATCGAATCCGGCGGAAAAATTTCTATCAACAGAAAGTTATTACGAATCTCTAGTATCCGGAGATACACAAGGCATAGGCAACGTTGTTGACCATCTTGACACTTGCCATGTTCAGCGCATTCAGGAATTGGAGTCAATGCCTCGCCGCGCTTTGGACAGCATATGGTGGCCATTCGTCCAACATGGCCTTGTCAGAGGAGAGAAAGACGTAAATGTGATTGACAGCGCCCATGCCGACTTTTTCAGCGTCGCCAACAAAACTACTCTGGAAGATGCATCGTCAAACGGAAGTATCCTAGCGCCTCAATACGATGGTTCTGCGTCTTGGTGGACTCAGACTTTTGGTCACTCCCACCCTTCCCTCACATCGGCGGCAGCGAAGGCCAGCGGACGCTACGGGCATGTCATGTTCCCTCAAGCTGTACATCTTCCGGCACTGAAGCTGGCTGAACGCCTCATCCAGCGTGGGCCGGGAAAAGGATGGGCTAGCCGCGCATTCTTTTCAGATAACGGGTCCACCGGTATGGAGGTTGCTATCAAAATGGCGCTCCGTGCATTTTCACTGCGCCAACAACCCTCACTCAGGGACGACGAAAAGAAAGAGATGGGCATCTTAGGGCTCAAGGGGAGCTATCATGGAGACACAATCGGGGCCATGGACGCCTGTGAGGAGGGCGTATACACCTGCGAGTGGCACGATGCGAAAGGCTTCTGGTTTGACCCACCTACTGTGGGCATTAAGGATGGTAATGTCTCTATCAACCTCCCGGCTTCATTGACCTCGATGTCACATTCGGAGTCTGTGAAGGCTCAATCATTGGCCTGGGTCTATGAGGTAGAAGATCGGCTGCACACGCCGCTCGCTCGAGCGTATGCTCTATATATCACTCGTGCTCTGGAGGCATTGAAGAAGCGTGGAGGACCGACAATTGCTGCGCTTATCCTCGAACCTCTCCTGATGGGCGCCGGCGGCATGATGTTCGTCGATCCTCTTTTTCAACGTGTCCTCATAGACACAGTCCGAGGACGGCGCTCCGGTTCCTCCTCGCAGTGGTCCGGCATCCCAGTGGTCTTCGACGAAGTTTTCGTCGGACTGAACCGCATCGGCGTGGAGAGCTGCGGTCCCCTGCTTGGCGTCTTCCCCGACATCTCGGTCAACGCCAAGGTACTCACGGGCGGCCTACTGCCACTCGCGATTACACTCACTTCCAAATCAATCTTCGAGGCGTTCCTCAGCGATAACAAGGCAGAGGCGCTCCTTCACGGGCACTCGTACACTGCACACCCCATCGGATGCGAGGTTGCGAATGAAACAATTGCCATGATCGACAAGTTGGTGCTGAGCGACGACTGGATCGCGGCTCAAGGGCGCTGGGCAAAGGAGGATGGCCAGAGGAGCCCAGTATGGAGTTTGTGGGATCCAGGATTCATCACTGCTGTCTCCAAGCTGCCCCAGGTGCGGGAGGTCATGGCCATGGGCTCGGTACTCGCAATCAAAGTTCAAGATCAGGCCGCTGGTAGGTTTCCTCCTGTTTTTCCTCCTCACGGTTGCTCATAGTTATATATAGGATACACCTCACAATCTGCGCAGTCCCTCTTTCATGCCCTGAACTCTGTTCCATCAGAGAACAGCATACTCTCAGCGGCACCGGGCGGCGCGCCCTTTGGGGTGCATTTCAGGACGCTTGGCGACGTCGCATATTTCATTACAAGTCTCAACACCAGCGGGTCGGTGATAAGATCTATAGAAGACAGAATATGGACAACTCTTACAAGTACATGAGTAAAATATACATAAAATATACAAGATCAACTGCGCCAATATTGCGCAAGATCATGGAAGCGGTCTAGCACAACTGTAATGTAGGAAGTCTCGTTAAGCAAGACCTCGAAATGCTTAATCGCCTCCTCTTCCGTAAGGTCGAGCCTGAATTTTTCCTGGAGCTGTTCGTGCACATCGCGGTGCTTGATGTCCGGGATGTTCGCATCGACCATGAGGGTGACCAAATTCAGGATCAGGTTCGTACTCTTCCGCAGAATCGTGAACGCTGTGTAACAAAAGTTTTTAAACCGCGCGTAGTGCGGGGACTGCGCACCACCCATCCCATCGATCATCTCCTTACAAACTTTGACCTGGGGGGGAAATGGCTTGGGATCACGCCCCAAAATGTATCCGAAATCCACTGGGGCACGCCAATCAACATGCCATACTTTGATTCAGACAAAAAAAACATTGCACACCGTGAAAGAAGTGCCCTATTTGTTATTGTGCATCAGCAGGGAAGTGACTCATCAAGACATGCTAAATTTACCGTCTGGGGCTACCAGGAGGTTGTCCAAATGCCTATCGCCCACTCCAAGTAAGTAGGTGACTACACAGTAGCCGGCTACCGACCTAGTCAGTAGAATCGCGGATCACTGGGGACATCAGACGCACCGCAGCTACGAACGAAGGTGTCGATGACGCCGGGCTCGACGCCTGACGTACCGATGCTGCCCTCGTCGGGGTGGTGTGCGCGCAGGTAATTAAGAAGGCTGCTATGCTCGCTCACAATTGCTGCGATGGTCTTGCTCGGAATGAATTGCACCATGCCCTGCATTGGGCCCGTCGCAAGCACGTCATACGCCGTCAGCTTAAGGTCTAAATTCTCCTTGCGGAGCAGCTGGTCCATGAGCGTGAGTAGCTGGATGACGAGCTGATCCTGGCGCATGTCATCGCCATCTTTGAAGATAACGGGGTATTCGCCACCGTCTGAGCGCTGGAAGTATAGCAGTAGCGGGTACATGTTTGACTTGAACACACTCGACTTGTCCGCGATGATTCCCGTCACCTCGACGCGCGCGTTAAGCGGGAGTGGGAGTGGCTCCATCGACGACAGACTGTTCTTCGGGTCTGAGATCAGCGCCCTCAATTTCTCTATCTTCTTTGGGCGCGGGTCTTTGGACGTGCGCAATTCTTTCGCGCGTTTCGCGAGTGTGTCGATCATCAGACCCTGGCGTCGCATAGTCTCACGTCTCTCCGAGCCACCCTCAACCTAGGCTTGAGTGAGAATATTGTCAATGTAGAAAGAGCGGGGCCGAACATGCCTCAAGGATCTTATTCATATACTTGAAAACAACACGTCCATACATCTTGGCCATAATCCTGTCTTCCAAGGCGACCTCGACCATGAGATACCAGTACAAGCGATTACCCAGAATCGGATTTACGGCGCCTCGCGCGATGAGGAAGTCAGATAAACCGCTGTCCTCGTATGAGATGGCGGTGGGGGTTGAGCGCGACGACCTTTGTTCAGTGGCAGTGCTCTCGAATTTGAGCGCCTGAACAAGTTGGAGCAGATATAGCAGGAGTTCCTGTGACTTCATGAAGCCAAAATAAGTCGAATAAGATAAAAATAAAACGCACTTCGTCATCTGCGCGACTAAGCTGCTTAACAGCGAACGCCCTGACGCGCGAGTCCACCGTGCCGGGACCCAACAGTTCAAGCGCGTCATCCGTATCAATTTCGGTCCACATAGGAAGCAGCTCTTCCACCGCCTGCTTCACCTCCGAAGAATCGCGCCAGGCAACCGACTTGAGAAATTTCGTCAAGCCTTTCTTGTCGCGCACTAGATAGAATCTAAACTTCCATATCATGTCCTTCTCCTCCGATGTCAACAGCTGGCTTGGAGAATAGCTCAAGATAACCTAAAATCAATTAATATCTGTAAAACGTAGAAGCGGGGAGGCACTGACTCCCAGCTCGTCGCGTATTTTCGCATTTGGCTTAAGTTCGCGATCATACGGGCTACTGCGATGACTCCTGACAAGACGGCGGTGTTTGTCTTCGACTGGGTTCTCATGTGCGATGTCAGGATCAACTACGCTCCACAGATTGGTGTCGCTTGTTAGCGACGCGGACAACAAGGGTGTGGTGGGTACCTGTGGCCCCGCCGAGGGCAACGCAGCCGTCGTCGGCGCTGTCGCCGATGCTTCCTAAAATACGATAAAAATTCCGTCCGATGCGACAAATTCTACACATACGGGCTCGCTAAAGATGACGGGAAAGTCGAAGCGCGGCAGGTCAATGTACAAGAAAAGATTTTCTGACTTTTCGGTCGCAGCCTGCTCGGCCGTCAGCATGGCAGGCCTAAAGCTCGGGTGCGGGCGTGCAGTACTCACAGAGTGGATCTCCTCCATTTTGCGGAACGCCATCTTATCAAGCCAGTCTGACTTTGGCAGATCACCGCGCTCGTATTTCTTCACAAGCTACCCGAAAGATTGAACTCAACAACGCGTGAGACATAGCCTTACGGAACTCACCTTTTCGAGGCGGCCCATCTCGTCTTGGGTTACGAGTTTGCTCGGCGTAGTGGTTTCGAGCGAGCCGTCCGCCTCAACCCCAGGCCACAGCAGAAGGCGGTGTTTACCCCGGCGGAGAGTCCTGCCATGTGCAATTGCAAAGCAGTACAGAAAAACAAGGGATGGGGTGGGGCATGGAGGCGAGGATGAGCGCAGTGCACGCACAGCCCGGAATGTACGCACCACTTCTTGCCAAACAGGCGAAATGTCGATCCTCCCACCGGCATGGCCGCGCGTGGGCCTGCTATGTCCCATACGGTGAATGTCACTTGCGCACTCAGGGGCAAGTCACAATAGCGGATGGGGAGCACAATCCATTCGTTCCACCTACACGCCGCGCACCCATCAGCATAGAGGCTCCCCAGCGCTGAGACGGCAGCATACGTACGCGTAGTTGTTTCGGAATGCTTTGAACGAAGTGCGAAAGGGAATCGTGAGTGGCTTGTTGTCCGCAATGAGCTGGCAAGTGACATAGAGATCGGAGAGTGTGCTGGTCGCCGCGCGGGGTGAGGGTGAGGGTGGCACGGGGAAAGAATATGGCGGACTTACGTAGACTGCACGCCGTGGAACCTGAGCTCGGGATTTTCTAGGAGTTCGGTGAAGGTATTGGGCTTGCGCACACCCTCGAGCTGCGATCTGTGGGGCATGTTAAATGCGGAGAGCGCGATGCATGATGACGGCGCACATCCTGAAGGTCACCGGGAGCTTGATATCTGATAGCTTCGCAAAGGTAAAGTCGTCGCGGTTGTCCTTGTCCATAGTTAGGAAAGAGATGTGGCGCGTGAAATGTTATGTCTCCATCGTTGTGGACGTTGACCTCAAAGGTGTTTCTCACAGTTGATCAAAACGGGCCAGTTCTCTCCTGCCACTTCGGCTGCATATGCACTCCATGCCAAAAAATCTGATACCACTATCCCAAAATACATGTATTAAACCTCAAAAGGAGAGCCTTCAAATACTATGGCTGTAACAATGTCTACGATGTTTTGCAACTGATCAGGTGCATATCGTACATATGTTGGTGGTCGCCCATATGCAATTTCCGCCGTTTTAATCTGAGGATAGTCATTTATTGATAAAAATCAAGGAAACAGTATCATTCGTACCAGGATATCAGCGGTCAAACCCTTAATGGGAGACGCTGATGTTCGGAAGCGATGCATACGGTATGAGGTGTTCCCCAGCATTTGCACCACAGAGTCACTCGTATTCTGACCGCATATAATTAGCATATCATTCCCGCGAAAGTAATAGCAGTAACATACATAGACCTCCGACTCGTACGGCCAATTCTCGCTGCCAATCTCCGTTAATGGACCGTATTTCGCTATACCAGGGTCGAGGATGGCTTCCAAAGGATGGTTAAATATGTGAGACACTTCTTGGGGTGATGGATTCAGTGAATTGACAAGCTCAGGCTTGCTGAGGAACGCCAGAACCGGCGTGACGAGAATTCTATGCAGGGAGATGAACGGATGCAAGGTGCCTAGTGTATGGACATATGGGCAGTCTAGAGGTAGGTCGACCTCTTCAAAAGCTTCCCGATACTGAAATTTTTACCGTGAGGTCCTTTTGCCCGTTCAATAAAAACCAGGGGCACATACTGCAGTCATAGTGAGATCAACATCTGATGGGTCTCTCTTTCCTCCAGGTAGCGCTGTCTGTCCAGCGTGTGTCCGAAGATGCTTGGAGCGGGTGGTTAATAGTACACGCAGCTCATTGCCTTCCTCGTAAAGGAGAACCAAGACAGCGGCGACCTTCAGTTGTAGATTTGCAGGACTGATTCGATAGATTTACATTCGACATTCAACAAGCAGTAAGAGGCGACGGACAAATCTGGGTATTGCAAAGCAGCAAGGTGTTTTACGAGGTTCGCGATACAGACTTTCGACTTTTCGCTAAGCCCATCCCGTTCCGGAGTCGATGTGCTGGCAGCCGTCATGGTAGGCGGAGACAAGTCCGAGTCGGGATGAAGAGGTTCAGGGCCACCGATCATCGCCGCTGATCCGAGGATTATCCGCTGGTGGTATCAATATCATCCAACTTGTACGTGGGCGCTTGCGAGCGGCCTTACCAAATCAGAAAAACCGCTTCCCAGATTCAGCTCAAAATACATCTAATTCGTTAAATCCAATTAAATGAGTACAATTCTTGTAGATATGAAGGTACACAGAAGGCATGGGCACTAAAATATGTGGCTAGTGTAAAATCAATGCAAGTTATGACAATTAGGAAGCGCACAGCGCTTAGATAAATCTGGTCGAGGGCAAGCTGTGCAAGTCTATACAATTATATGAAGCAAAGTAATTGAGAATGAGTGTGAATAGATTATTGAGATTGCTAAGGAAAGCCTTTAACTCGTAAAGGACTGTGGGCTATTTCTCCCTAGTAAAGAACGGTCAACCACTGGCATGGCACTGGCAGATCCCAACCTACTCACATATCTCATTCTTTAATTGAATAAAAAGAGCGGGGGACATTCGAGTATGCGGCGTGTTGCCGCGCAAGAAGCTGATGTGTATTTGGTATGGCTCACCGACATTCACGGTACTTTCGCCTTTTACTGGGTCGATGGGCAACCCATACATTGATGCTGGCTTAGTGGGTGGATTATTGGGGTGTGAGTGGGACATCGTGGCAATTTTAACACGACCGCTAGCATCTGGACTTGTCAAGACAATAACTGGGTGCTGGCCTACATTCCCCTGTAGCATAAGAGGATCAGCGCAAATGAATATATAAGTCGAAAGCAGTCTCACACTACCCGCCGGGCGCGGTTCGAAATATTTCGGTTTTGCTTTCATGATGTCCCCAGGTCTGGCATCAACGACCTGTTCTCCTTCCCCTGAACCAGAATACATAATTGATATGGGAATAGATTATTAGGTTGGGTATTTTCTAGGCGTCTTCGGTATTATTATCAGATCCTTTGTATCATAATAAAGTCAGTTCCACTGACCCGAGATAACAAGTACGATGATGAGCGCGGAGTGGCACTTACAGAATATTTTACAGTCTAGTTGAATGCATTGTAAATGGCTTGCTGAGGAACAGAAACTACTATTCCACTCGTTATATATGCCGTTCGGCCTCTCGGAGTGCTTAATGCTTTAGTTGAAATCTAAGGAACGCCGAACGAAAACTCAATAATATCAAAACTTATCAAAACTATGCCATCAGTATCATCTCTATGAAGTAGGTCAGCTCCGGGGATGCGATTGAACACCTACGGATTGGAGGTTGTCATGACTGACTCGGGGAAAGTAACTTGCTAAAAATCAGGGAAAATGGGCTAAGTACGACAGGGTCATCGCACATATGCTGTGAAGCAGAAACTAATCGCATATGATTGCATTTCAAGTACCAACCTAAGATCTCGAGTCCAAGCTTCGAGGTTCATGGAGAATGTCAAGAATAGATAGCTTACGCATGCCCTTATTCGAGCTGCCTTAGGTGATTACAAAATCTTAAAATAAACAAAGTCATCTTCATTCTCGTTTTGATGTACCGAATGGAGATTTTGTATTAAGTATGCAGCATCTTAATTCGCGTCATTTGGCCTGTCGTCGTGATTAGGTGACCATTTCAAATTAAGGGGAGGGAGAGACAGGCCGGAACATACGTCAAGTGTGAATGTCCACGTCTATTCTGTTGCGAAGGTTAGAAAAAGGGACTAAATGATTACCAAAAACAGTCCCCGAAGATCACCAAGCGCACCAGCCTGTATTTATTTGTGTATCATTACTTCAAGCAAAAATGACAAGGGCCTTGCTTCGATTTTTTAGCGCAAGTACTTACATTTCGGTTTCTAGTCAAACATAAGGTTTGCATGTTTTGCCACTGGCTTACATTCTGATTTTTTTGACCGGAAACCTATGTTTTGGCCTCGTGCGCAGTTGGCAATCAGCCGAGGTGCGTGCCGGCGGCAAGTGGACAAGTGACTCTAAGACGGTATCTAATCCGACTAAATTGTCGCCAAAATGCGTCTTGGGAGACTGCGATTGGCAGTCTCGCTCGGCTGCTGCTTTCAAAACGTGCAGCCGCCTCTTGCACCTTCAAAACCTGCTTCAAACGGCGGATAATCAATACCTTCTACTCTTCAACCTTCAGAGGTTTCGCGGTATTCAACTAATCAGTATGGACTTGTGCGTATGCATTGTATCAATGAGTATGCCCGGTAGGATAAATTAACATGCCACAGTCCGATTCATGGTGACTGTTCCGTTGAGGCGGCGGGCCAGGCCATGTACAGGGTGATAGACGTGATCAAGCACATCAGCGTCACGGCTCCCCACGTTATGTTCGGCATTGACGGAGAATAACGAGACTGGGAGGTACATCATTGGTCGATATAAGTAATTCTCTTCTGCTTGTACATAGCTGCGAGATTCTCGGTATTTTTTTTTCATAGCACGCAAAACTTGAAGTCAAGGACGGCTGTCTGATGGCTCGCGTGCCAGCTCGGACATACCTGTGCTCCAATCACAGCAATTATCGTGGGGTCGGGCACAGGTTTAGTTAAATAGAGAATCCGAGTGCTAAACCGATTATCCATGAGCTACTGTCGGTGGGAATATCTGAAAAAAAGTAAATAAATAGAAACTGCGTCTTGTTCGTACTAGACGAACAGTCCGAATACCAACATGTACGTAAGTTCATCATAGCCATTCATCATATATCCTTGTTTTATAAGTACAAAGAACCAATGCAATGCTTTCTCACTAACACTGCACTCTAAGTTACGCCCGTACATTATGTTTGAAAGAAGGGCAGCAAATTACAGTTAACCCTTTTTATCAATGGACTTCTGGGGCAAGCACACTGCTTGCTCTCTATCAGGATTGGCTGGCGGCTTACCCCGAGCCTAAAAAATACAATACGATCACAAACGGAAAGGCGCATCTTGTAGATCACAATCAGTCTTGATGTAAAATGCCCCATGGGTCACCACGGTGGATCGCGGGTTCGTCTATCTGGTCTATCGAGAAATCGCGGCTTTGCACGTCGAAGCGGGTGCGATCTAGTAGGACGGTCAATTTGATACGCTCACAAAAGAGCTTTAGGGAAGTTGAAAGACGAACTAAAATATCGCATTGATGATTCCCCCTCCAATGGCAGATCCTGATAGAACGCGGGGATGAAAATATTTTACAAGTTAGATGCTTTAAGACGCACCTGCACCGAATCCCACTCCACCCACAGCAGATTGAGCGAGCTGAAACATATTTAACAATGAGCCATTCCAAAAGACTTGCATGTATTGGATGCAAATAGGCTTACAGTATTCCCCAGTTTTCCTTGCAGGAAACCATGCTTCTTGGGTTCCGCTGCATTGGATACGACCACAGGTGCAGCCTGTGATGGAGGTGGACCTTGCGGTCCTGGGTTGTATGGGGGGTACTGGTTGCCTTGGGGTGGCCCATAATATCCATTCTGTTGCGGCTGTTGCGGGTATTGATATGAGGGGGAATACATGCTTCCTTGACCCGGAGGGCCGCTACTTGGAATCATCACAGAATTTTCTGGTGGCGATGAGATGCCTTCCACATAAGATGATGGGAATAGCCCCTCTTTTCCTCTTACACAACCTTTCCACCACTCTGCATTGCTATTATCGATGATGTCTATGACATCTCCCTTGTAAAACTGGAGATCTTCGCGATCCTATATAAGAGAATGGCCGTGAGCCTGACGCACTCGCAGAGCGCAGAGACAAAGTACGTTGCCGTCCTCATTATAACCCCAAATTGCCCGAACTTTGAACAGGATGGTTGAAGGTATCGGAGGAGGTGGTCTAGCAAGAGAAGATGGTTTGGGCGATAGATTGCTGGAGATGGAAAGTTTATCCAGGCCAGGAAGTGGCATCGAAAAGGTTGATATTTCATTATTCAAAGGAGTGCTGCGCAACGCTGGGGCAGAAGAAAGTTTGGATAAGATCTGTGAAGCATCGTCTGCAGATATTTGCTGAACAGAGCGTAAGAACTTTATATTCTCTTGCGTTTGTGCAAGAACATAAGCCACTGCAGATGCGGAATGCGCTGGGTTGGTCATGGTGGAAGTGCAAGATGATATTGGTCAATTGCCGACTTCCCGGCCAGCGCTTACTCTATTGAGATCACATGACGTTGATCCCAAACAAAAGACTCCTTTGCGCGTCCGGACTCCGAACTGAACTCTGAAAGTGACTGTGCACCACGCGGCTTGCCTTTCGCCTCTTTGTTTCTGAATGAGCCCTGAAATCGCTTGAATGAACGAACTCACACCACTATTTCGGCCTGTGCAATCGCAGGTCAAGATTGATTCTGTGGCCAAAGAATGTCCTTCTGACGGATTTAATGTGTGTACTCAAGATTTGCTCTCATTGCCTCGAAGCGCCCGAACTTACACTGGCCGCCAGTATCCCACTTTTCGGCAGCTGAACAAACGTACTCGCCTATATCTTTCGCAACGGCTCGAACTCAACTCCTCTACGACATACAACCTTCTTGATGTTGCCAATTCAAAAGGCTGGTTCGTGGCGGTCAAACGAGCGCCTGAGGGTTCAGGTGCGCCCAGCTGGATTATGCAATGACTATGGATTTGACCATTTGACGAAATTTAGAGCTTATATTTTCAACTCTCGAAGATCTTCGTGCATCATTTTCCTCTGCAAAGGACTCGCCCGATGATCTGTTCTTGCCCAAGCGTACAGTGTCCACACCTTCACGAGTCAACATCGTCAGATTTGCGTGTGGAGAATCTCGACTTCTCGTTGCCCAAGACAATGGGTCGATTCTCGTATACGATACATCTGATCTTTTCTCTGGAGATTCCAAAGAAGTTCATCCACTCACTAGTGCTCATATTCAGTCGACATATCTACACCAAATTGTGCCCAATCCTGGCACGGAAACTGGCTTGAGTGATCTTGTTGCTGTCGTCTCCGATGGCAAGGTTCAACTGCTAAATATTGCCTTGGAGCCTCAAGGCGGATGGGTGGCAAGCGATCTTATGTCCCAACCCATTTCTGGCAAGTTGGCATTATATATCTTCATTGTTGTATTCCCTGACTTTTGCTGTAGTCTCATGGTCACCGAAAGGCAAACATTTAGCTATAGGTCTTCAGACTGGCGATATTTTGACATTTTCTCTAACGAATAAGTCTACGCCACATAAACATATTCCTCCTACCGTTGACGGAATTCTTGCATCTTTGAATTGGCTCGGTCCTGGACACACTTTCCGCACAAGCTATGCCTCGCAATCCGATTCATTCCCTCAGCAACACATCATTGTTCTTGACGCAAAGTCATCGACCGCCACCTATTTTTCTCCAGATCACCCCTACCCGTGCAGTGATCGTAACTTCCAAAGCGCTTACGTCGTCAGTTTACCAAAATGGGACACCGATTCCACCTCCAACGACGAAAGCAAATCTCTGACTCTCGTTGCCGATGCATCTTCAGTAGATGTAGAGGTTCTAGGTAGCATTGGAAATTCCTGGTTTCGCCATTCACAAGAAAATCAGTTATCATTGCCCATGGACAGTTCGATGGACGAAAATGTCATCGTCGCCTTTGAGAGTGACCTGACGGACTCTGCTGCTGCGACACCTATCGTATATGCGTACCTAAACGACGGATCCCTCCAAGGTTGGCACCTAGAACACTCGAAGCCATATCCGGGAATCGTCTCGCCCAATGCATCGGGTTCTATGTCTTCCCCCACTGAGACTGCTGTTGCGGCGCAAGGCAAAGATTCAGACATGGGCGGTGAGGAGACCAGTCCTGCAAGTCCGTTTGGTCAAAGCACGGCCACGAACGCGTTCAGTCAGACTGCTTCTGCTTTCGGGAACAGTTCATTTGGCCAGACTGGGTTCGCCTCGAAACCGGCACCCGCTGTTTCGGCTTTCGGACAATCGAGCTTCGGTCAGCCCTCAGCTTTCGGAGCAGCGACGGGGTTTACTTCTACGTCTCCGTTCGGTCAAACGAATCAAACCAACGCCTCGCCCTTCGCCGCGAAACCGGCGGCTGGGTTCGGCGCTTTTGGCGGTTCCAATAATTCCTTTGGTAATGCCGGGACTAGTGCTTTTGGTTCAGCTCCCTCAAGCGTGTTTTCTGGTGGGGAATCCAATGCGTTCGGTCAAAGCAGTTTTGGGCGCAGCAATCAGAGTACTGAGACAACAACAACAGCTACGTCATCCAACATGACCCGAGAAGCATCCATGTCGGATTCTACTGCAGGATTTGGCAGCTTTGGACTGGGAACTGCTACACCTTCAGATCCTAACGCTCGTAACAGCATGTTCGGGTCCTTCTCGACCGCACCTACAAGCACGGACACTACATCGAGTGGATTTGGAAATGGTCCGCTTGTCAAACCAGCAACTGGTTTCGGCGCATTTGGGAATATGAAGTCCAGTAACGCGTTTGAAGCATCCAAGCCTGCCACAGCTTCAGCATTTGGCGCGACGCCTTCACAAGCACCAGCTACTCCTGGTTTTGGGCAATCAGGATTCGCAAGTCCTGCTTTCGGCAAATCTGGGTTTGGACAACCGGCCTTCGGACAGCCAGCGTTTGGGAAGCCCAGCTTGGGTGCCGCCTCCACAACCACAACCTCTGCACCGACTAGTGGAGGATTTGGTGCATTTGCAAACACGCCCACCACCTTTGGGACGTCAAAACCAGCGGGAACTACGGCCCCAACGTCTGGGGGATTTGGTGCTTTTGCCTCGTCGACTCCCTCTGCCTTTGGATCGGCGGGTGGTACTCCGGAGACCAAGACAGCTTCACAGGGAGGGTTTGGTGCTTTTGCCTCATCGACGCCTTCACCGTTTGGATCGGCGGCCAATGCCTCGGAGGCTAAGCCGGCTGCACAAGGAGCATTTAGCGCATTCGCATCCAGCAGCCCTTCGCCATTTGGTTCGACGCCAGCCGCCGCCGAAAATAAGCCAGCCTCTGGCCCTTCAAATGCGTTTAATGCCTTTTCCTCCGTTCCTTTGGTTACCAAAGAGGGGGGACCAAAAGCAGCAAGTCCTTTTGGCGGGACGGCAGCGAGTGCGACGTCTCCATTCGCCGCCCCTGCAACACCTGCCACACCAATCAAGGACACGGCGCCTCGGACATCTGTCTTCGCACCTACAAGTGCTTTCGGAGCAAATAGCACATCCACGGGTCCGTTTGCGACCCCACCGAGACCATCGCCTTTCGGGTACGACGACAAGGAGAGCCCTGAACGTGATAATTCCCCGCCATCGTCACCCGAGCCTGAACGATCACCCCCTTCTTTCCCTGCTGTCTCGACAACCCCTTCTTCTACGCCCAATGCGTTCAGCGGTCTCCAAACCACGCCCTCGTCCTTCAAACCAGCCAGCGGATTCGGTGCCTTTGGCAGCTTTGGCGCGCCTAGCTCATCACCGTTCTTCAAAAAGCCAGAGGAGGCCCCGGCGCCAATCTCCGCGTTTTCTCTCACAAGCTCACCAAAGACGCCGACAAACGCCACTTCCGCCGCGCCGACATTTGGCTCGACGTCTGCTCTGGGGGGTGCAAAATCCGTTTTTGTGCCAGTTACGCCGCCTACGACGACGCCGAGCAAGGCACCGACAAGCGGCGGATTCAGTGCTTTCAGTGGCGCGTCGAGCAATTTTTCGTCGTATGTTGGAAATAAGACGTCTTTTGCGGATATGTTGAAGACCGGTGGCGACGAAGCGAAAGATCCCACGAAGGCACCTGCTCTCGCGTCCGGGTCCAGCCATGATTCCGCTACTACCACGCCAGCTGCCACGCCAATTTCATTATTTGGCGCGGCTAAGAAAGAACCTTCTGTCCCTGCTGCTCCTGTATCTGTATTTGCTCCTATCACACCTACACCGTCTACTCCAGAGGCTGCAAATCAGCCCGGCAGGCCGACATCCGCCGAGCCTTCTTATGGGTCCATATCAACGTCTTCGGCAGCGAGCTCTTTCGTCGACGTCTCCAGAGAGGACGGCGATGATGAGAACTCCGACGGAGACGCAGAACACAGTGGAGAGGATGGGGAGGATGAGAATTCGTTCCTCACCGATGACGAGAACGACGAATCACGAGACGAGCAATCTGAAGATGGTAGTGAAGGCTCGGATGAGTTACCTGAAGAGGGCGAGGAGCGATCGCCGTCACCCGAGGTTACTGCGCTTCCTTCCAGTCGCTCTCGTTCGCCATCGGCCACCCCTCAACCCGAGACGCCGTCGATCATAGTATCTCAACCTACCGATGAAGATACCGAAGAAGAGTCTTCTACGTCCCCAACGGCGGAGCGAAAAAGGAGTACCACGCCACCGCCAACGCAGACTAAGCAAACGCCATCCACCCCTTCTCCGGCGCCGGTACCTACCACTCCCGGGCCATCGTCAATTTCCTCACCATTCGGATTGGGCATGGGCCGACCTAGTACACGACCGACACGCAGCTCGCCGCTGTCAAACGCGGTTTCTAATGAAGAATCCGAAGAGGAAGAGGAGGAAGAAGAAGACACAACGGAGAATAATCCTCTTCCCCCCGTCTCGCCGAAATCTCCTATCGCGATTCTTCCGGTAAAATTGGACGAGGAGAGCTCTGTTAAGAGGCCGAAAACTCCGCCATTGCTCTTTGCACTGGGCGGAAATAAGTCACCGAGCCCGAATACGTCATCTCTGCCACCCGTGTCGACACCTGCCTTCAAAACACCGTCTCTGTCCTCGGCTTCTCCATTGGCTTCGGCACCGGCCAAGCCGGAGCCGCCAGCGGGGGGCGCATTGGACGCACTGGCGACGGCGGCGGCGGCCTCTTCGCCCAGTGTGTTCAGCAAGCTCGCCGAAAAAACTCAGGCGCCTTCTCCCCCTCTCTCCTCCCCACCCCCTGCCCGCCCTGCAACGGTCCCCGCTACCCTCTTTGGAACTGCGCCCGCGTTCCCTCCGCCTCGCCCAATGTTACCATCTATGTTTGGGCAATCACTATTTGGTGCACCCGTACTTGGGCCTCCTGGGCAGGCAAGGCCACCGGGAATCCAGTCGCCAACAGTGCCGGCGATGCCGAGCCAGGGAATATTCGGCGGCTCAGTGCCTCAAACTCCTGCCCAGCCGCCGTTAAGTCTATTTGGCGCCCCGAAACAAACGATGAATGCTGGCTTCCCACCTGCGGCTGGTAGCCCTCCAGTCAAAAGCCCACTTTCGTTCTCGGCGACTGGAGCACAAGCTGCACTGCCAAACAGAACGCCTGTGACGCCTCCAGCGCCTACACCGCCCGTCACTATTGAAAGTGAAATGAGCAAACTTGAAGAGGGGCTACAGAAGGAATGCGTTTCGCTCATTCTACATGCACAGAATGAGTTGCGCGCGGTACGTGGCATATAAATCTTCATTTCTGGTTTCGCTGACGGTCATCTGCTCTCCACCACAGCTAGCGAACTTGATGATATTCGTGAGGAAGATGCAGGCAGAGCACCAGATTTCCAAAGGCGGCTCACGCGTGAAAGCTGAATTATCCCAGCTCGACAGATGGGCCCTTGTCGACGTCGAGCGATTCGGGAGTGTCTTGTTGCAATACGAGAGCGACCTTCCTATTTTGGAATCGCAAAGAATGAGGGAAGAGCAAGTGTTGCGCCAAATCCAAAGTGATATGCTTAAAGGTATGCAACTTTGACTGGGCTTGCACATCAGGTATTGATTAGTCCTTCTAGCTGGAACCAGACGAGAGGAGATCGTGCGGTTCAATAAAGCGAGGAATGATAAAGAATTTGCAAAAATGCTTCGGCTGAGAACTTTGGGTCCAGAACACAGTGAAACGCAGACGCATTTGCGTAAAAGTATCAGGGTATGTTAATTATTACACATAAGCTTTGGTGTCTGATTATCTCGCCACAGACGGTCCGTGACCGCATCCAGAAACTTGAAACGCACCTGCAAGCAGACAAAAAGAAGCTGGCTCAGTCTACATCTTACAAGCCAAGCTTTAGGTAAGCATATCTCTGCCTGCAGTAAGGCCACGTTGTGACTTGTCTTTCAGAGCGCCGTCTTTGGACACGATCAACCGCACCTACAGGAATATCGAGATGGTAATCGAACAGCAAGGTGATGAAGTCGCCCGATTGGCGGCCCGGGTCTCCAAACTCAACATCGAGGAAGCGGGCAAACCTCTCAATACCAGAGATAAACGCCTACCTGATGCTGCAAACCCCCGCTCATTTACCGTCACTCCGAATGTTGCAGCGACGACTGCGGCTGCGTTAAACGCCGAGCGATCAGCACGCCGCCTGAAGAACGCGCTTCTGCAGGTGCGCTCAGAGCCACTCCTCAACGTTAAGGCGGCGACTACACCCATGGCCAAGCCCATTGCCTCGAACATCTTTGCGACACCGATGATGATGGCAATACCACCCGGGGAGTCGCTCTTTGCCAACATTACGCCTACTGCCGAAGTCCCAGTTGAGGGTATACCCGCAGACGAGTTCAGCCCATTTGGGAGCTCCCAACCATCGGGGGGATCCCGCGGAACAAAACCGAAAAAGCATCTGCCACCTAAGCGAAACAGTGGCACTCCCGCCTCGTTGCCCGCTACGACACCCTTTGCTGCTCCTCCCGCCTTTCAATGGGGCCCTTTACCTAACTTCTCGTCGGGCTCCGGCTCGAAGTGAGGCTGTCCTCTTGGCGTGTATTGACCACGTCGTAACTTTTCATCCATATGATCTTGACTTGATGTTGTAGTATTTTTCTGGTTTCTGAAAAAGTAAATTGTACAAGAACCTTCGCGGCAATGCCTCGGTTCAACTCGGAAATTATTTAGTATGTAGTCCACGTGGGAATTGTGTATTACTTCATGGAGTTAGTATCTTGCCGAGAATGACCAACAGCTGCTGCGGCGTCAGGAAATGCGTTTACCTTGAGGACAACTTGAGGACATCCTATTTTTCCTAACGAACTTGACGAAATCTTCTACGACTACCATCACCTTAATTTTCCGCTGTGAGCACCTACACTTGTCGTTGGAACTGTTCCAACTAAGAATCCTACTCAGCCACGCTTTGCATGATCTTCCAAACACCATCATATCTCCTAGCACTGTCCATATGCTTGACGCCATCACCTGCGCGAGCACTCCCTGACTTGCGCCTCCGCGACACATGGGCCGCGGTGCGCGCGCTGCCACGCTCTCTGGCAAACTGGCCATCGATCCCGAGGCGCGCCGACACAAGTGGCATCAACTTCAACCCCAACGGCTCGGCATTCCTTTGGGTTGAGGAGGACACATATGCAGGAAAGACCTTCTTTGAGTGAGTTTTCCATTGTAACTTCCGTGGTCTTCACTGATGGACTGATTGCGTGTGCGCCAGCAACTGGACGTTCTTCAATCAACCGGACCTAACGAAGTGGGTTTCTGTTTCTCGGACATGCAAGTGAACTGACGGATGAATGTATCGTAGTGGTCTTGTAACGTGAGTGCACCTTGCGGCGTATCCTTTGAATGGCCATACTTAACCAAAGACGACGCAGCTACGTGGACCAGGAGACAGCAATTGATCAAGGCTATATATTCGTTGAGGACGACGGAACTGTCATCATGAAAGCCGACGATACAACTGTGCTCCCATTGGGACAGAATCGCTCTAGGTGAGTACCCTCGCGCGCCGCGACAGAACGCAATGAAACGACCGTGTCGTTAGTGTACGCATCAGCTCCCAGAAAGTGTACAACGGCGGCCTGTTTATCCTTGATCTCAATCGCGCACCTTGGGGCTGCGCCATCTGGCCTGCTTTCTGGACCGTGGGTGATATAAACTGGCCGAATGTGCGTGTCCACAATTTGCCCACCTGGTTGACCTCACTTCAATTCTAAAAATAGACTGGCGAGATCGACATTCTGGAGGGGGTGCACGACAATGAGCACAACCAAATTACGTGGCATACGAGCCCCGGTGGGTTTTCAGCTGTTGCACAGAGTTGCAATTTACTGATAAATTCTTGATTCCCACCCAGGCTGCATGCTTGACCCGAATGCAACGTTTACCGGGTCGATCGTAGTGCGTCCCGTTATTTCTCGGCTGCCGTACGCGCAAGTCCTGAGCCAGCATAGAACACCAGCGGCGTTATAAACACCGTATGCAACGGAAATGTAAACGACAACAGTGGATGTGCGGTGACCGAGTGGAGCCGTGCGTCATACGGGCCACTCTTCGAAGAGCAGGGTGGTGGCATCCTCGCAATGAAGTGGGATGAAAACGATATCTCTGTCTGTACGTCGCACGGCCATCCTACTGACGTTCACGTTGCTGATAGAAATATCCGTACAGGGTCCTTCTTCCGCGCCGCGATACCGACGGATGTTACACAGGGCGCACCAAATCCATCGCTCTGGGGCGCGCCGTCCGCGATCTTGCGCAACACGATGTGTGACATAGAATCAAACTTTACGAACCATGTTATCGTATTTGGTGCGCGATGCCTTGTTCCTCCGTATATCCCTGAACTAGGCTGACTCCCGCGTTGATGCGCAGATATCACATTTTGTGGTGCGTGCTGTTCTCGTGTTCAACTTTTTTTAGGAAAAAATCGTGCTAACCTCGTGTAGGCGACTGGGCAGGGAACTCTTATGCAACATCCGGCTGCCCGGGGACGTGCGAGGAGCGGCTTGTGGACCCTACAAACTTTGTGGTGCGTGCTCTGATGCTGCGCACGTACACACCCAAACAACTTGCGCTAATTATGCCTCTCTAATCGCACTTAAGAACGCTTCCTGGAGTATTAACTCGCTCAAGGTGTACAGTAAGCTGCTGCTAAATGGAAATGTGACGGCTTCGGCGGGTGAGCGAAACATAGACCCTGTGCGTGTTCGGGCAACCGTGGGGCTACTGCTCGCAGGCACAGGAATCCTGGCAGCATTGGGTACTCTATGGTGAACAGTACGGTTACCCGAAGCTGGTCAATGCAAGTCATATTCAGATTATCTGTAGAGTAGGTGTAATATTAGATGCATACTGGCTTGTGACTCTTCCCAGGATCAAGATGGGGCAATTCGCAAGGGAACATCAATTTCGAACTGAGAAATAGCCCGCCCGTTGGTGCCGCAATTGTGCATGCTTTTCAACCTTCGAACGCCGTAATCGAGGGAAAGTAATGCAATATGTATAGCAACGCTGGCAACTACCAACTCCATCGCCAAGTTTGTGGACAGCTTATTGTCTGGGCCGTGGGCGCCGGCACTGATATTTATCTTGGTGCGCAAGACCGCGGGGCCCTCGCGCTGGTCGCTGTAAATGAGTTACTCTGCCGCCAAGCGACGCCGTTGCCCTATAAGCGTGTAAGAGAACCAAGGAAGAGAATCAAGGAATCCGTGTCATATTTATTCTTCACAACACACGAACGCTCGCATCGTAGAGGCGACAGCAGAACATTGGATGTTGATGATACGGTAATCGTGTCTCTAGTGGGAAACCTTTATGGTACCCGACGTCGGACTACTGCATCCATAGACAAGGCATGGAGATAGACAACGCCTTTGAGACAGACATGTTTTGCATGCACCACATGCAACAGACGATACTCATGGAATTTGAGGTCTATTTTCTGTAAACCGTCCAAATTTGTTGGCCGAGCTCCGCTTCACCTTCCACTAGAATAATTCGTTCGAATAAGGGATCATGGCAAACGTTCCGAGAAAATAGAGCTTACGTGAACTTATTTTCTGTCGATTTCTATATAAATTTGCCCTTTGCCAACTCCTGTCCGCCAACATCCTCACTCTACAATCCTCTCATATCCCAGTACGATGAACTTCTACTCTCTCATCGTTGTCGCCGCTGTCGCCGTTTTTGCAGTGGGAAATCCTATTCCCGGGCCCGAGGCTAAGGTAGATGACGGTCCCCGTCTCTACGTGCGAGCACGGATGTTGATATTACTGTTGGCTTCTTCAGGAATTATCAGGGGACCTTAATGGCTTCGTCGGTTTGGGCTACTAGAAAGAGAAGGCGTTAACAACCCTACTAGCAGGTCAGTAGAAACGCTCGTCTACAGAGTCGTATTGAACAGCTGACATATTCTCCAAAATAAATTGCCTCACCTGGCCCTCAGTGTCCAATGTCCAACACTAAATCTGATTTATTTGTAGTTTGTGTCCTCCAAAGTACCAGAGTCCGGACACCTTCCGTCCCATCCCGAAATTCAAATGTTATATTCTCCACCGTGTCATCAGCGTGCACACCAGCCCCAAGGTAGTGTATAACGGCGGTCTGATTACTCTTTATAACGGTTTAAACAATTTCAAAGACTAATGCGACCTAGCTTCGAGAATCAGCTTTTATGTACCCCACCGACGCACTATGTACATGCTCTAGTCAAGCTCTAATGCTGCGCGCGTACCCACTCACTGGTTTGGATAAACTCGTTCTATTTATACCTCGATAATCAGACCGCAGAGAGTATTGCGAGGTATGAAATGGAAGATGTACACTGGACGGTGACAGTGTTCTTTTACATAAATGGCAACGTGATAATTCCAGCGTGTACCAGAGACCGGTGCGTGCTTAAAGAGTGTTGCTATCACAGGTGCAGGGAAGTCGCAGCATTGGGTGCTATGTTGAACGGCACAATTTCCCGATGCCGGCTAATTGAAAGTCATACTCAGATTATTTGCAGAGTAGATGTAATGTTAGATGCATATTGTATACCCCTCAGGATCAAGATGGCACAATAACTTATAAGTATACGTGGGAATATCAGCTTCTGTCTAATTACTTTGCCTCAACGCATTTGTACCGGAATGATAAATGCTTTCGATCTTCCAATAGTTATCGACCTTCCAATACGTTAGTTGCCGGAAGACAATGCGAGCTTTCGAGAAGCCGAAGTACGTTATTTATACTAATTATAGAACCGCTGGCGGTGGCCAACTCGGGCGGATGCATACGTACTATGTCCGCGTTGTCCGGGCCGTGGGCGCTTAAATTATCGTACACAAAACCGGTGGCGGTAACTGCGTCGCTCTGACGAGCGGTGTCGTTGCACTGGGCAATAAAACCAACAAGGAATGCATGTCCCTATCTGTGTAGTGTCTAATATTCACAGTACCCAAAGGGGCACGGCCCAGAGGCGATATTTGGACAGTGGATGTTGATGATAAGGTAATTATGTCTCTAGTGGGAAATTCCATTCGTACCCGACGATTAGTACCACGTCCGTAGATAAATCATGAGAGTGTCTACATTAACGGGAGATAGATAACGCCTTTGAGATAATCATCCTTTGCACCTACCACATGCAACAGACGATACTCGTGGAACTGGGAGTCTATTTCTGCGGATGGCCTAAATTTGGTGACCGAACTGCGTTTCACCTTTTACTAGAATACTTTTCTTGAGTGAGGATGGCCGAATGACCACGGTAAACGTTCCGAAAAAATAGAACTCATGTGAACTAATATTCTCTCAATTTCTATATAAATTTGCCCTCTACTTACTCTTTCCTCCCAACATTGGAACATCCTCGCTTTGAAATCCTCTCAAATCACATCACAATGAACTTTTACTCTCTCATCATTGTTGCCGCTCTCACCGTGTTTGCAGCGGGGAATCCTATTCCCGAGTCTGAGGCCAAGGTAGATAGTCCCCGTCGTTACTGACCAGCATGGATGCTGATAATAATGTTGGACTCTTCAGAAAGACATTGCCGTTCCCATCTTCATTGAGATTGTTTACTAGAAAGGAGAAGACCCCAACAATTCTAGCAGGTTAGCAAGACGCATTGTTTACAGTGTTTATCTGATTTTTTTTTCCAAAGTACCTCGTTCCTCCAGAGTGCTGCCCAATGTCCAACATGGAATTCGCATTATTAGGCGGTTGATATTATCATTCTTGAACCACCATCTTGCCTCGAAATTAAATAAATTGGTCCCCCAGTTTGTGAGCCGTTGTAATACAAAATTTTGAGACCAAGCCTCGGATAAAAGAACAATGATATTGGGTGGTTGAAGATGCTCACCCTTTAATCTCTTTCTGTCTCGCATATATTCTGATGATTCAATTCCGTGCCACTCGTCGGATAATTCGAAAGTAGATAAGTATCAAATCTCACGGGAACACAGATAAAAAAAACCGTTCCCTTGGGTCGGAACCTGGGCATATATAAGTACCATGATCATTAATGTCTTGGGGTGATCCCTTTCAGTTACAACCTCTTGTCTACCATGTCTTCCTCTACAAAATATCTTCCCTTAGCCCAAGAATTTGATGAAACCGAGAAACATGAGCTTTCCAGGAAGAGGGACCAGCCTGCCTTGCGGATCTGGAAGACCATTGCTCTCATCGAATGTCTGCTGATAATTATCGGCACGACTTTGTTCTTTAAGTGGAACAAATCTGATGCCTATCCAAGCTTCATCCACCGCGAGTCCTATATTAATCTATTGATATAATAAATTTGACTTACCTGTCGTTGTAAGGCCATTGTCCCTCACGATGTTATTCGGCGCGAAACGAAAGTCTTTACAAGAAGTTTGTCATATGATCCTTCCCCTTATCAAGGAGACCCTTCCCCCGAGTTGGATGATATCTGGGAGAGCACATATTCGGGTACGCATCGTCATACGGCAGTGCCTCGTTCAGGCGACGCTGACAATTAAATTCAGGTAGGACGTTTAGAGTGTCTGGTCAAGAGCAACACTTGCTGCCGAATAGGACTGCGCGACTTCCTGATGACCCAGACGGCTACATCGTTACGCTCAACGTGTTCCATAGTCTTCATTGTCTGGTATGTCAAAGGAAGATAAGATAAAGGGAGACTCACCTTACTACTAAAATCAGAATTACCTCCGAATGACTCTCTATCCGGAATACTACCCAGATTATAATATTACTGGGAACCACTCGGTGCTCGGACATGCTGCACACTGCATAGATTTGCTCAGACAGACAAGCATGTGCACGCCCGATACTACACCGCTCGTTTGGCAGTGGGACAGGGGCGTCAACAAGTACATCGCCGCTTGGGATGTTACTCACAGCTGCGTGGATTACAGTATGTTTCATAAATGGGTGGAATCTCGGGCTTTGCAGGAGTATAACGGGAGTATTTGGGTTGAGGGAAATCCTATACACAGCAAAATCAGTAAACCCAGTGAATGATAAATTATCGATGATGTGGAGATTCTGAGCATGTAGCGACATAAAAGAAAATTTGCCTCCAATGCTCAGATATACCGATGACCGACTCTTCAAAAGAGAATGCGGCATTTGCGGGAACCCTCGTACTCGATTCTCGCGAATGCCGCATTGTCATCGGCCTCGAAGTAACCGGACCGCTTTTGACCGGCGGCGTACCGATGTCAGATTGCATTGGGCACGAATGGGCCAAGAATGGGCAGGTGTACTGCAGTAAAATTCGAATAAGATTTAATACGAGTAGATGATGTATGAAAGCGTACATTGACATTCCGTTGTTGGCATCCATCGTGACCGTTTGCTGCGCAAAGGTAGCAACAGCGGTCCGGCAACAGCAAGGGCTAGCCCGTGACGTCACAGCGCACGCCGCAGGCTGGCCCAGTGCCACTGCTGCCAATCATCCAGAACATGAGCATGAGCGATCATCCAACGATCATTCCAAGCTTTGACAAGCTTTCAAATGCCCGTTGACTGGTAGAAGCAGTCTGCTTTTCTCTTCTCACCTCTACCGCCATACCCATTATACCCGTCGACGCCCCGGAAATCGCATCTGAAGCCGAATGGCACGCAGCCCGCTTTGCTTTGCCTACTATTGCTCTGGACATGGTCAGTCCTCGCAATTCGACACTCGAAACGGCTGCTCACCTCGTTGTCGTTGCACAGGATACGGGCATGCTACACGCGTATCAGCGTTTGCCCGCCATTTGTTGAATCTGACCGACGGAGAGGGACGACTGGTCGTCTATATCGTCTCTTCGGCCCCTGAGCGTGTATTCGCAGACAGCATCGAATGTGGTGCGAAATACCGCTTTGCAGAGATCGACCCCGTCGTCGTCCAACCTTTGGCGTACGTCTCGTTCCTATCCAGCACCCAATTTTACTGAGCGGCGGGACAGGTACCGCGTTGACCGTCGGAAGAGCGTGGAGGTTCTAAAGAAATTCCTGGACAAGAAAGACGAGTTGCTCGAGCGGGAGCGTCAGTGGCTCCTCGAAGTGCGGGCACACTGTGTCCTGAGCGACGCGGCGTTTCTCGGATGGTGCGCGTGGGATGTCGTTATGTTGATTCCGCCAGGCACTAACGCACCGAATGACGTAGCCTCGCCGCGCGCGCAGCCGGCCTGCCTTCTATCCTGATTACCAACTTTTCCTTCGACTCTGTATACTCTTACCTTTCTACACCTATCCTAGATGATGCCGCTTCCCCCATCCTCGGGGAGCACCACCTGAAAATAAACGCCCCCAACAGCCACCAGCCAAGTATATTCGATGCCATAGCGGATGACCCCATCTCGCCTGCTGAGCTCGCACCGCTCGTTGCACAAATCCAGGAGGGGTATCGCTGTGCACAGCTCCTCGTGCGGCTGCCGGGGCACATTCCGATGCCCTCATTTTTTGCTGCGCCCCCGCTGCCCTCCGCCGCGTGGGTCGACGTCACAACACGGCGTCTGAAAGAAGATGTCCTTGCCAGCCTGAACGCGCCCGTCGTCGGCGCGCCGCTCGTTCCTGCCGTGGGAGGGACAGGGAAGGACGCGCCGCGCTCAGTGTGGCAAGCACCGCTCGTCGTGCGGGCTCCCCGCGCGGCGGTACATACGCCCGAGGGCCGTGCGCGCTTCCTCGAGAGCATCGGCGTCCCGCGCGAGAAGCACGGCGCGCGCGTGCTCATCGTGTCGTTCGGGGGGCAGGTATTTAAGCGTCCCGCGTCGAGCCGGCGCTCGAGCCGCGCGAGCAGCCGCAGCGCGAGTCGCGAAGACGTCCCGGGGACGCTCAGCACACTACGCCGCCGGCTGAATGGTGCACCTAACATGACGGCACCTGCGGCCATTGAGCTTCCCGTCCTGCCATTTCTAGGCCACCCATCGTCGCCGCCAACGGGCCGCCTGGCGACGCCGAATCACATCTACATCCCTGGGGCGCCGCCCGCGTCGAAGCCACAGCCGTCCCCCGCTCACGATGGGGCTATGCTCATGGAGTTGGTCACATTCAACATGGTGCCGCCTACGCCACCTGTTGAAGGATACGCGGTCGACTTTAAGGATGATGGGGAGGAAGACCAAAGCGCACGTTTGCTGCCCGACGACAGCTGGATCGCAGTTGTGTGCGGGGTGTCTCGCGCTCAGTGGTCCGGCGAGAGCGATGGCGGGAGGGAACGAGCGGGCGGCGAGGATGAACTGCCGCCGAACTTCTTCGTTGCGCCGCAGGATGTGTATATGCCGGACTTGACGGCGGTGGGAGATGTACTGCTTGGGAAGCTGGTAAGTTGCATTTGAAATGGTCGCGTCTGTCATTTTTATTTATTTTTCAGGGATATGGGACGGTGTCGGAGTGCGTTGACGCGTGCACGCCGTTTGTATATGGTGCGTGATAACACTGTTCCAACGACCCAAGCATATCTGACGTTTTTCTTTCAATGATTTCACATTATTTGACACGGTATGCCAGTCTCACGACCCCTTTTCGTTGAGGAACACGGTCTGCGGCGCCTGCTGGACGAGGACGGCGTCGGCGTCGAGCTCGCGCGCGAAGCCTACGAGGGGGGGGAGTGGGCCGGGGCGGTCGCCACTGCGTATGCGCGCGGGCGGCTCGCTAAGGAGTGCAAGATGCACGATCTGTGCGCCGGAGTGGGCGCGGGGAAGCGCGAAGCGGAAGTGCAGGCGCTGGCGCAAGATGTGGTCGGGTGGGTTGGGGAGTGGTGGGGATGATGCGAGTAAGTGCGACGATGTGGATGATATTGCTTCATAGACTTTTGGAATTTAGTGTACTCTGGCTCTTGGTGGACTTGTAATCTTGTACGGCTCTATTGGGACATTTCGAAGATGTAGATTATCTAGGTAGAGAGGATTTCCTATGCTCGTAATGTTCGTGACACGGGTGGTTAGCTTAAGGCCAGAGTAATTGCTATTGACCAAGCCGGTGCATATACTTTTATATATACGATAGGATGAGAGAATCATAGAGTTGCAATATTAATTATTATTAGAATCGCAAATGTCAGCCTACTGAATAAGCGCCCAAAGCCAATTTAGGATTGCTCACCTAGCGCTCCTGGATTTTTCTTTGCACGACTAGCCTTACTACCCGCCGAAATCCATCCTTTTTTGACTTGTGGCCGCCTGCAGCGTCGCTTGGTCTTGCTGCACCTCACATACCTACGCGGCTGAATTCGGAGTCGCCGGTTGCGTCGCCACTGCCGAAGTCCCGACATGTGGCGTTCGTTTGCCGCAGTTTGCTTACGGGTCTGCCCAGTCTTGGCCCAGTCAAGTCTCCTCAGTCAGGTCTCCTTTGACAAACCTCTATATCTCACGAATGAAGCGTAAAGGTCTCGGACGATTCCTCAAAAAGCCGTTCCTCCGTGGACTATTGCCGTCGTCGGACGGTGCTAATGTCGAAAAATTACAGAGCACGGCGAGCGACGCCGAGTCAGTAGCATCGTCAGTTCGCAGCAATCGCCACGAAATCCAGGTCGCGAAGCACTCCCCAGAGATGTATGTCGTTCCGGCAGGGGCCGATTCCTTTGATGCTTACTGAAATCCCCAGATAGTGCCGATGAAAACGAAGCACTGATCCCACCACTTCTACCAGTACCAGACGGGTTGGCCAAACCGAACGATAAACTATGCCAAACTTGCACGTCGCTGAGATTCACGCCTCGACTGTTCGTGGTTCTCCCTGGAGATGGCGATGATGAAGCTGGTGACTATTCACAGCACTTCGGGCTGGTCCGCGACGTGAAGACAAAATCATCGCACTGCCCATTATGTCGACTCGTCCTCCTCTCACTGGGTCCTGAAGTGCCTGATGAGAAAAACGGTGTTCCTCTTGAAGTAACGTTTTCCTGGACAACAACTGGACTTCGCAGGCCCCATAGTCGCAAAGACAGGGATCGCATCTCTACCATCCGAGAAATCGTACCTTTGGCAGAATTGCAGGGTGGCGGTTTCGTTGACTACCCTACGCCGATTTTATTCCCAAGGATAGGGATACTCGCAAATGACGCACCTACGCCACACAAGTCCCTCTGCTCTCGATTTATCAAAGATCAAATTGACTTCACGATGGTTCAGAACTGGATAAATATATGCGAAACACGTCACACAAAATGTGCAGGCATACATCCGGACTTGGGACAAGGTGCAATTACCGACCTAGTTGCAGAAATACCCTCTCTCCGAATGATCGACGTGATCGACAACTGTGTCATCCCTGCTCCTCACAACTGCAAATATGTTGCACTGAGCTATGTTTGGGGAAGGGTCGATCCTCTCACTATACTCAGAGCTCTCAAAAGTAACACTGCCGAGCTGGAGATACCTGGAGCCCTGGCGCAGTCAATACACTACAGCAAAATTCCTCTCACCATTCGCGATGCTATGATTGTTGTGAGAGAGATTGGCATGCGTTATCTTTGGGTCGACAGCCTTTGCATCGTGCAAGACGACTTCGGACCAGGAGGCAGTAAAATGCAGGCGATTGCGAAGATGGGCCTTGTTTACGGCGCAGCTGCTCTGACAATTATGGCTGTCATGGGTGACGCTACTACTGGCCTTTCGGGCCTACACCCAGGAGCCAAGAGAAGTCAGCCTATTGAAGAGATCAAGCCAGGGCTCAGACTTGCCTTCATGCAAATGTACCAATCTTCCTTGACAGAGTCAGTGTATGAGACGAGAGGCTGGACGTGCGTATACCATCCCTTCGATGAATATCAATACTGATGCGGAGACTTAAGGTTCCAGGAAGAACGTTTTTCTAGGCGGAAACTCTTGTTCGTTGGTGGCCAAATTGTGTACAGTTGTCCCATGACAAGCCAATGTCGGGAAGACGAAGTTATTGAAGCTGAACATGCCATATCGGAAGGTCCTGATATATACACCAGAGAAGATGAAATCTCAGAAGTTGAAGCAATTACGACCGAGTACTCGGGTCGTTCGCTCACGAATATTTCTGACATCTACGACGCGATTGCAGCATTTCTCGTCATTTTCAAGAGAGTCATTGGCGCAAATCTGTGTCATGGGATACCGGATGTTTTCTTTGGTTGGTTTCTTCTCTGGGAACCTTTGGTACTTCAGACCCGGCGAAGTGGTGTAACGCCGAGTTGGTCCTGGTCAGGTTGGGATGGAAAATCCCAATCTAACATCTGGAGCTGGTATTACAAGAGTGTCATGAAGACTCGCGAGGCACAGAAGAAGCGCACATGGATCGTTTGGTATCAACGCAAGGCTCATGATTTTGAAGATTGCGTTCGTGTCGGCTCTACAAAGGCACCTTCAGAAGATCCCTCGTCTGCCGGGGGAATGCGAGAGCGTTTCCCTTTCGACTGCAGCCAAACACTTCCGACGACTCGCAAACTAATTGGCGCACCGATTTATGTTGCAGATGTGCATAACCCTAATCCTGGATCTGGATTCCTTCAGTTCTGGACAGTCTCTGCGATGTTTGACCTCGACAAAGCTGTCATCAAGTCAGATGCGAACAATGCACCCAAGCGCTTAGAGCCCGAATATGGACAGGTCCGTGCTAGTATTTTTGGTCGCGACGGTCGAGAAGTTGGCAAGATCATGTTACATCCAGACTGGTTCAACGCAAAAGTGCCAGGATGCCATGAATTCATCGTTTTGTGCGAAGTACGTGCTGACGCACGGATATGGCTAGATTATGACGAGGAAATCGACAAAGACCCGGGGTGGAAGTATAAGATAATGTTGATTGAGTGGCAGGGAGATGGTCAATGGGCAGAGCGCGTTGCAATAGGCGTGATTGAGAAAAGGGACTTGGAATATGCACTTGGGGTCGGGCCAGCATGGAAGGAAATTGTTTTGGGATAAAACCCGTCGACGTGCTTCCTTTGTTTCGAAAGACACTAACTCGAGACCACTGAACGCGCTGAATAGAGCTCGTAATTGAAAGGAGAATAAGATTTACGAATCAAGCGTATATATGTACCCCGAGCACCTCATGCCGTGAGTTTATGAGTCATGCCAATCGTGCATGCAGGGTCGTTGGTATTTTCGAATAAATACGTTGTTCGGGTGGCACGGGCGTAGTTTGAATCTCAGATTGTAAATTTTGGACTTCTTTCTGTCCCATCCGTCCACTTGCCGTTTCTACTTGATGATCTAGTCTACGCCGTTGCTCACACACCAATAGCTAGAATTACACCACGAAGGGCGAGTTCAACGGGCTTTGTAGCCAGCTCTACTCTATCATGGTGCGCTATGATTACGTCAAGTGCATCGTGCAGCATTTCATCCCCACCAATAACTTGCTGTCGCCGCAATCAACACTTGTGAAGCTATAATAGGTCGCACTTGCAATTCCTCAATTGACGGCGAAGTAACAGATCGACAGGCGACGATGAAATAGGCACCGCCTTTAATTGAAGAACAAGCGGCATTTGTGGTACCTCCTCCTCCCCGCTCCCTCAGAAAGAAGCTTCGGGCCAGCGCGGGTGCAAGTTGAGCGCTGAAGCGCCGGGTATCCAGGCGCTATATGCACGGCACCGTCTACCTGACCGCATTTAATTGTTTTACGCTCTCCGGCGGGTACACATAGAGTCTGGCTGTCCCCGTCCGCGAACGCGATCGCCCCGGGGCCATCTGCGTTTGATTCGCTGAAGAAGGTGCGTTTGTCTGTAATTGAGATCTGTGTGAAGCTGATTGATATGAATAGGCAGAAGTGTAGATGAATTTCGATGCATGATGTGAGTGAGAATAGAGGACGAACATGTGGAGAAGGTGGGTGGACCCTGGCACGTTAACTCAGGTCGGACTTCATTTTGTCGACCTGTTTTTGGACCTTGGCCAGGGGATATCTGCAAGCAAGTGTTGCTGCCTGCTCTTCAGCCTCGGACTGCGACTGCGTTACAAGGTTCAATAGGGTGACAAGGACCGAGGGCCGCAGGAAACCTCACTTCGTACTTCTCAGCGACGTCCTTGATACTTTCCACCTTTCGCTTTGCCTCGGACAGCTCTTCCGCTTGCTGATAGAATCGCTCTTTGGGTTCATTCAGTCCTGATTCGAGTGCAATGCATCTCTTGCCTCCTTTTCCTTCTCCTCGCCGCCTTTCGTCTCGAAGTCTGCCCAGCGTTCCAGACGGACGGAATGATCCGTGTTTGAGCGCTTGAAATCGTTGCAGAGCTCGAGATCAGCAATCTTACTCGGTTCTCGCTCTAAACCAATCTGCGTGCGCTGTACCTTGGTTTCGAGTGTGCGATTCGTGGCCCCCACGCTGAAGTACTTTGCCACTAGTTTGTTGCACCTATTCTGCAGACTGTGAGCAAAGTTACGGTTCTACAAGTAATATTGTTGAACACCCACCTCCTTGTGGTCCCCCCCTTTCACGACGCGTGCTAGACCCTTCTTCGTCTCAGTGAACTTCGTGGCAATCCCTCCTGTCCCTACGCATAGGCCACCTTCTCCGCCTCTCTCCAGCGCAGTGCGTCGAACTCATCGACACGTATCTTGAGCCCCTCGTTCTTGATCTGGAACGGTTTAAACTTGAAGTCTCACTGGGACACTGCAGCTTCTCTTGACGCCGCCGGTATACGCGGGTTTCCGCTCTGGCTCTATCTGGCGCTTCACGATGTGATATTTCGCGAGCTGCTTGGCGAGCCTCGTGTTGCTACCCTTGAGCGTGCGGTCGCAATGCACAAAGTTCTCTATCTGCACTTGGTTTGCGGGCTTGCGGCTTCGGGGCTATGCCGAAGGTGACAATGTACCTTGTCTCTGCTCCTTGCCAGTGTGCTAGGTTGAATATGAACGCTAAAATTTCTAATACTACCAGGGGGGGCATTCTAGACACGATTGATAATAGTAAGCGGAGTCGCGCAAAGATTGTTTGGCTCCCAAGAGGCGACACTCCTAATCTAGGATGATACAAGATTCACAGTCGTGTCAGCACCCGCAGCAGTCACAGCAAAGTGGATGTTATGGGCACCCCCAAGGTAACTAATACTGTGTATACATGCCGGGACCAAAAGGTCCGCATCCCTTGCCCATAATCTGCTTCAACACAGAGAAACCTAAGAAATGTTGTTTTCTGCAAGGCAAACTAGAGAATATTCTCAGTTTATTTATCTTCGAAGACCAAGGTCTTTTATAATCGCCTTGAGGCTCGGTCAATATGCCATGGTGGTGTGGGATTCAGAGTAGGTATGTCGTAATGTAGCTAGCTTGTCAAGCGCATTGAAATTGAAATTTTCTTCAGGATATGCCATTGACGGAGTGATAGTCAACCCGACGCATTTCAGTCGCCTAAACCTATTTTGCGGGCTTGTCAAGGAACCTAGACTTGCTTCGATTCCAACGGACGCAGCACATTAACATTAAATAGACCGGATAGGATTCTTGAAGAACTACACACGGTCCAACACGGGTACCTTGCATCATGCCTGATTGCGATCGACATACTCCGATCGTGCTGTGGTTTTTGGCCCGGCTTCTTCCAATGTTTGCGGTATTTTAGTCAAGAGCTTTGTAAATTACGTATCCTTGACATATGTCGTTCGAGGTGTGTATCCAATGCCGCAAAGGCAAATACACGCTGACTTCTAACTTTACCTACTTAGATTAAGAAACTTGTCCAGTGCTGAGCTAGTTGGGATGCGCCGATTTGCTACATCATATCAAGAAAAATACTACGATTGATGATGTTAATTGATTTTATGAGAGTGAATGAAAGCAGACACTAAACGAGCGCCGGATGAGCGGATGTACTTCAGCCGGCCCACCGTGTCATAGCACATACTTAATTTGGCGATCTCTCTAAATTTGAAGCCACACCATTTTCTACTTCAAGTCTCCACAGCATGGGCCTGTCGCACATGCTTCTTTTTCTAATTTTCAAACCTTTTCGCCGAACCGTGACATTAGCTAGTCCATACAGGATTAAACACACTCCAGACCCTAACTTACGAGATGATGGTGATAGGACTGTCTTGCAAAATCGGGCTTTCAGACACTTTTTGGGATGGTTCCGTGTTCCTTGGGCTATGGACTTTCGACATCACTTTAGAAGACCGATTTCTCATAAATAATGAATCGAGTGGCCCTTTCTACTCTCTAACCTCCAGGCGATTGCCATACACTCGCCTACACTTTAAAATACTCTGTAAGTGCTGTACCCAGCTCACATTTTTTCACTTGATATCTCAAGCCCGTCTAAATTACTATGTTGAAAATCTAGGATCAAAATACTACCAACACGGGAAATACCCAAAACTACGCAAGATAATACAAACTCAGTTCTCTTGTACAATATGGACCCTGGATCCGGGGAGGGCGCGCAGGTGGTCAACGTTAGACCCGGGGACATCATGAGAGCAAAACCTAAATATTTCGAACCGCGTCCGGCGGGTTCTGTAAGAATACTTCAAATCTTTATAATATGATCATCACTGAAGCACTTATCACATTTACTCTACAGGGAAACATAGGTCAACACCCGGTCATTGTCTTGACAAATCCGGACGCGACTGGACGCGTCAAAATTGCCACGATGTCCCACTCACACCCGCACAATCCGCCCACTAGGCCAGCATCAATGTATGGGCTACCCATCGACCCAGTGAAAGGAGAAAGCACTGTGAATGTCGGCGAGCCATACCAAATACACATCAGCTTCTTGCGCGGCAACACGCCGCACACTCGAATGTCCCCTGCTCTTTTTATTCAATTAAAGAATGAGATATGTGAGTAGATTGGTAACTATCAGTGCCATGCCAGTGGTTGACCGTTCTTTAGGGAGAAATAGTCCCCGGTCCTTTACAAGCTAAAAAAAATTACTTCACAATCTCGGAAAGCCGTCTACGCTGTTTTGCCTATAATAATTTACGACTTGTATACGGCGGATGGTCACACTAATCTCAAGCGCTGTGCACGTCCTAGCATTGATTCTACATTGAATACACACCATAGTAATAATACTTAGCCATATTTTCTGTGTACTTGCAGTCATTTCTTTGTAATGTATAAAAGAATCCTTGAATGTGGCGTTTGATCGTAAATGGTGTTGAGCGCTTATGTGGGGTTAATAGTTATTTAAGCGGCCCGCTGGCGGACATTCTTCGGATCAGTGCAAGTCGGACCTTGGTGGACGCCGCAAACGGACGACAAACGGACTTACATAGCTTTACATCCACCTTATCATGACGGCTGCCAGCCCTTTAATCTCGGAACAGGCTCTGGATGGGCTGTCACAAAATCGAAGAAATGCATCGTCAAAGTCTTCGGAGTCTCGGACATCCTATTGCCCCACAACTCCCAGACCTGCCAGACATCACCTCTCACCACGTGTTGAAATACGGTTGAACGCGAAATGTAAACCCGCCAAAGTAGCAGTCATGCGAGCCTGATTTTGGTGCTTTTCACGAGCCTCAGATCATCAACTCGTTAAATTCATCATATCAGGAAGTGTTCTACATAAGCATTGTCGACCCTGCTATCGCAGAATGCAATCCGTTGACGGAGCCTGGGATTGGCAGCAAGATCTGGTCGCACTAGTCGGAGTTGTACGTACGTCACTTCTGCCACCTTCGCGGGAATGATTTGCTATTTGCTAGCTACGCGCGACACCGGAACACGAGCGGCTCTGCAATGCAGATACTGGGAGATACCTCGTATTCATATTCTATGAACATTGACATATCCTTGTATGAAATGGACCTTCCCTCCGAAAGGCTTTGTCTACTATTAATCAACGCTTAAGTATTATTAATTCAAAACGGAGGCGCTCAAAAAAACCTCGGCCTGAGCCAATTAAGTATAACTATCTGTACCGTGACCAACATTCTCTCAACACAGGCCGAATAGATGGAGGCGGACCCATACCTTCAAAGTTTCTGTCAATTACATGAGAACCCCTCTGCTTAGTTGTGGTTGTTATAGTCATCTAAATCTACCTACTTATTTTTCCTAGCCCCGGCAAGAATTTCTAAAAATAGATGTGAAGACATTCTATAAATGGAAGGCTATCTACCAACTCTGGTCAGATCACACATTCAAACAATGTAAGCGCAACGCCTGCCAAGTTCGAGCCTCTGATGGAGCCGGAAAAGATACACCTTCACTCTACATACAGTGCTAGATTAATTCAACTCTATGAAGAAAGTTCACTTGCGGAACTTACATCTCACTTCCTCGAATTATAGGAAATCACTGTTGAGCTTGATTCTACATGTACGTGATGGATTTCCTTCTATCTACATTTATCAGATCTAATCACGGCCTCTCCTATGTACGTACAGTTCACATAAAAGAAAAATTTACTAGAAACAAAAATTATCCCGCATTTGACCGCTCGCCGGTTCGGCGGCACTCTGCAAAGTGGAGAACCGGTACCTACGCTTCAAGATCTTCGTCGTGTTGCACTTCTGCATGTGATTATGCAGAGTAGAGTCTGTAGAGCGTTCTTAACTCCAGATATAGCACACGAGAACCCCGGTTGCACAAAAGTCCTGCCGGCTTTCCAAGAGTCTAAGATCGCGGAAATAAGCCAAACGCGAGATACACGTAGCCCTGGGGGGCGTCGCGGGCGCTGTGGCAAGCACCATTCGTCCTCCGGGCTCTACGCGCGGCGGTACGCACGCCCGGGAGCCGTGTGCGCTTCCTCGAGAGCATCTGCATCCCGCGCCATAAGCACGACGCGCGCGTGCTCATCGTGTGGTTCGGGAACATGTTTTAAAGCGTGCCGCGTCGAGCCGGGTTCGAGCCGCGCAAGCAGCCGCAGCGCCAGTCGCGAAGACATCCCAGGGATGCTCAGTACACCGCGCCGCCAGCCGAATGGTGCGCCTAGCACGGCGGCGCCTGCAGCCAGTGAGCTCCCCGTCCGGCCGTTTCTGGCCCACCCGTTGTCGCCGCCAACGCACCGTCTGCCGACGCCGAACCACATCTACATCCCTGGAGCGCCGCCCGCGTCTAAGCCGCTGCCGTCCTCCGCTCACGAAGGGGCGATGCCCATGGAACTGGTCACATTCAACATGGTGCCGCCCACGCCACCTGTTGAAGGATACGCGTTCGACTTTGAGGACGATGGTGAGGAAAATCAAGGTGCACATTTGCTGCCCGACGACAGCTGGATCGCATTTGTGTGCTGGGAGTCCCGCGCTCAGTGGTCAGGTGGGAGCGATGGCGGAAAGGAACGAGGGGGTGGCGGGGATGAGCTGCCGTCGAACTTCTTCGTTCTGCCGCAGGATGTGTATATGCTGGACTTGACGGCGGCGAGAGATGCACTGCTTGGGAGGCTGGTAAGTTGCGTTTGGAATTGTCGCTTCTGTTATCTTCATTTATTTCTCAGGGATACGGGACGCGTGTACACAGTTTGTGTATGGTGGATCACATTGTCCCAACGAGTGGGCCGAAGCGGTCGTCACTGCGTATACGCGCGGGTGGCTCGTTAAGGAGTGCAAGATACGCGATCTGCGCGCCGAAGTGGGCGATGAGAAGCGCGAAGCGGAGGTACAGGCGCTGGTGCAGGACGTGGTCGGATGATCAGTGCGACTAAGTGCGGCCCGGGCGGTGTCGGTGATATTAATGCTTCATAGATTTTTGAAATTTAGTGTACTCTGGATCTTGGTGGACTTGTAAAATCGTGTACGGCTCTATTGGGACATTTCTAAGATGTAGATTATCTAGTTAGAGAGGATTGCCTATGCCCATGATAATGTTCGCAACCAATTCGTAACACGAGTAATTAAATTTAAGGCTAGAGTAAGTTCTATTGACCAAGCCGGTGCATATACTTTTATACAAATAGGATAGGATGAGAGGATAGAGTTACAATATTAGTGGAATCTCAATTGCCAATTGTTCAAACGTTCATGAGTCATATCAACTGTATGCAGGGTCGTTGGTATTTTTTTTGACTAACTTGTACCAATCGTTGCTCAGGCCTCGGGAAGCTTACCTAAGGGTTTGTCCGAAATTTGCGGATTTGAGGGCCCAAAAATTTGTCCAAAATTGCGGATTCTCGTTGCTCGGTGGCGTGGTTTGAATCTCAGATTGGAAAAATTTGGATCTCCGTTCGTCATCTACGCTAGTCCACGCCGTTGCCCACCCACCAATAGCAGGTATTACACCACGAAGGACGAGTTTAACGCGCTCTGCAACCAGATCGACTCCATCACAGTCAAGTGGTATCGTGCTGCATCCTCGTCCATAGTGTCCTACAGCCGCCGCCGTCAACACCCACACACGCAATCCCTCAATTGACGAGAAAGCTAGCGGCATTTATGGTACCTCCTCCTCGTCCCCGTCCTTAAAGAAGAGGCTTCAAGCAAGCCCGAGTGCAAGCTGAGCGCTGAAGTGCTGGGTATCCAAGCGGTATATTATGTGCGGCACCGTCTACAGACTACCTGGACCTGCTTGCATGCAACGACGTTCACCTACACCCTTGCTACACTCTTGCTCATCTCAATTTCATCAGCTTCACAAGAGACCAAAATGGTGGCACCTACTACAGCGAATCAAACGCGAATGGCCCCGGGACGTTCGCGGACGGGAGTGTAATCTTGCGCTTCGCCTTCGGCTCCTCAACGCCGGGCGCTTGAACTATATCTACAGCGGGCGGCGGGCCCGCCATACTTGCCCTTCGCGACCCGGCTTTCGCCCGTGGCTTGGCCGCGAGGGGCGGCGAGCCACTGCTGATCACTTCTGTACATCTATTCTTGTGCTTGGGCGCCGGACTCTCTCCGAATCTGTGGGAAGCGTAAAACTCAGAATCGCATAATGTGAGTTAGCTCGACTTCGAGGTCGGACTTCAATTTGTCGGCCTTTTTCTGGAACTTGGAGGGCTGTGTGCCAAGTGCGGCGAGCATCGCCTTGCGTTACAAGGTGGCGGACTGAAGGCACAGGAATCTCACCTCGTAGTTTGCGGATACATCCTTGATCTTTCTACCTTTCGCTCTGTCTTGGAAGGCTCCCCCAGTTGCTGATCGAATCTCTGTTTGAGTCCATCCAGCCATGACTCGAATGTAATGCGTTTCTTGTCCCCCTTCTCCTTCACCTCGCCGCCGTTCGTATTGAGGTTTTCCCAGTGCTCCAGCCGATTGGAAAGACCCGTATACTCGTCGTTTTGGCACTCGAGATCAGCTATCTTGTTGGGCACACTTTCTAATTTGATCTGCGTACGCTGGATTTCTAACCATGTCAAGCGTGCCACTCCCGACCTCCGTACCGAATTTCTCTGCCACTAACTTCTTGTGCCTATTGTGCAGATTGTAAGCAAAATTGCGGCTCTACGGGTAGTATTGTAGAACGACGGACCTCCTTGTTGTCACTCTCTTTCACGATGCGTGCCGGAGTCTCTTTCGTCTGCTTGAGCTTCATGGCGATTTCGTCGCAGCTGCTCGGCGAATTTTATGCTCCTGTGCTCGAGCGTTCGATTGCCTTGCACAAATTTTTCTATCTGCACCTAGTTTGCGACTTCGGGTGATTCGGGACTAAACAAAGACGGCAACATACTTTGTCACTGCTCCATGTCGGTGTATTAGACCCACCCCCATCACCTTGTGTAAGTACACTAAAGCCTTTAGTTATACCAGGAGGCATTCTGGACATGATCGATGATACTAAGCGGAGTCGCAGCAAGATTGTTTACGAGGTAAAGGGGCTCTTCTTGTCATCCAATGTGGAAGACCTCTTGACAAGGCCGAACAGCTCTGTGATCATTCCCAAGAGGTAACCCATCTAATGCAGGAATCATACATGCGCAGTCATATCAATACCCGCAGCAGTCACAGCAAAATGTACATTATAGGCCACCATCTGTATCTTCCGGCCGCAAGCCTCGCCCATACTCGTCGTCAATGCAGAGGAACCTTTCTACAAGTATTATGAGCTTATTTTCCTGCGAGGTCCAAGGTCTTTTACAATCGCCATTTCTCAATTTCTTGAAGGCTTGCTCAATGTGCCGTGCGGTGGGATCAAAAATAGGTATACTATGTAGTTGTTTCATTGAGATTGATTTTTCATCAACATCTGCCATCGACAGAGGGATAGTTAATTCTATATTTTAGGCCACCGGTCACCTTTCAGTTTGCCTAAATCCATTTTGCAGGCATGCGAAGGATCAGGGACTGCATTCACTATTTTGAAGTCAACGGCCACGGCATCTAAACATCATATCGACTGGATAGATGTATTTCAGGACTAGTCTCTTTCTCAGACAAAATAAAAGATGATAATTCATCTTATAATACGTGAATCTCTCTTCAAGCTTCAAGTCTGATTAAGATTGCGATCTACATTCTGCACCTTCCCCATTCTGGACGTGCTGTCGTTCTTAGCCCTCTCGTGTCTCTCCCGCTCTGAACGACTCGACAAGCTGCAAACGTTTTGGCTGTGCCTAGGCGTCTGCCTGGGCAGAAACACAGTGCGAAACCGCTGGGTGAAAGGGCCCACATGGGCCATGCACACTGCAGCTGCGGCCCCGCATTATATCAGTGCAACGCTAGAATACGACAGTACTGCTATAATGTGTGACTACTGTATATACATTTGTTCTATTTGGGCCAATGAAAAAAATTTCCCTCGCGGGAGGGCGGGAAGGGATGGAAGAAAGGAACTATTTACAACAGTGAGCATGGCTTGAATGATACGTTCGCGTTTCCTGACAGAGTGTGGCGCGGTTCAAAATAAAATCGAGATACCATGGGAATAAACTCCGATTTATGGAGCTAGGCTAGTCCCTATAGTACTCTACTATACCCTCGCGTGAACGCTGCTGCACCTGCATTGTAGGCGCACCCCGTTATAGCGTTGTTCTGATGTTTGCAGAATTTTGGATAAGTGCTTTGTATATCCCGTATGCTGGGCTGTACATATGCCCTCGGATGTCTCTCGAAGTTGAATGAGTACCGATTAAGAAACATATCCGCTGCTGAGCTTGTTGGGAGATGCCGATTCGCTGCATCATATTGAGAATGGTGACATTGATAGATGATATTCATTAATTTTGGGGAAGTGGATGAAAGCGAATAAACAAGTAGATGACACATCCTAATTTTAGGAATCTCCTTAGACTTCAAGCTTCAAGCTTCAAGTTTCGGGCCTTGGGCCTTGAGCTTGAGCGCTTGAACTTGAAGGCTGACACGTTTCTTCTTCACGGTATTAGCGCGTAACACATGTCTCTGTTTCTCGATATTTTAAAATCCTTCTCCGAAACACGACCTTAGGCAGTTCGCACACGTTTAACCACACTCCTGGTACTAAATTACGAGATGATGCTGATGTTTCCGCTTGCAAAATCGAGCCTTTCCTTGTGATGGGTCCAGTGTTCCTTGGATTATGAGCTCTTAACATCACTGTGAAAGGCCGAATCCTCATAAATAACGAATGAAGTGGCGAGTACTTTCTATTCCCCAGCCACCAACCATTTTTCACTGGCATACACTCGCTTGCTCTTTTAAATAATCGGTAAATACTGTACCCCGTTTGAATTTTTGCACTTGATGTCTCGGGTCCATAAAACTGACTATATTGAAAAACCCAGGATCAATACAATTAATACAGGCAATACTCAAAACTACGCAGTCCAAGGCTAATACATACTTCATTTTTTGTGCATTATGGACTCTTGTTCCGGAGAGGGTGTTCAGGTCGCCGACGTTAGACCTGGAGACATCATGAAAGCAAAACCTAAATATTTTGAACCACGTCCGGTAAATTCTGTGAGAATGCTTTGCAGATATCTTTATAATCATCAGCACTGATCGCGTTTACACTACAGGGAAATATAGGTCAGCACCCTGTCATTGTGTTGACAGAACCAGATGCAACAGGACGCATCAAAATTGCCACGATGTCCCACTCGCACCCACACAATCCACCCACTAAGCCAGCATCAATATATGGGCTACCTATTGACCCAGTAAAAGGCGAGAGCACCGTTAATGTCGGTGAGCCGTACCAAATACACATCAGCTTCTTGCGCGGGAACACACCGCATACTCGGATGTCCCCTGCTCTTTTTATTCAATTGAAGAACGAGATATGTGAGTGGATTGAGAGCCACCAGTCCCATCTCCGGGGTTGACCATGCTTTAGGGAGAAATAGTCCTCGGTCCTTTACAGGCTGAAAATTTTATTTCACAGTTATGGCAAGCTATCTTGTAATTTTTATTGTGCATATCCAGGAGGCACCGAATTTCATTGATGCCATTTTGTAATTTAGGCTGACTACGACACTGAATCGAGCGCTTATGCGGGGTTATAGGGGCTATAAACATAACTCCGTTCCGCTGATGGACATTCCCCGGATCAATGCAGGGTTTTAACATCCGCAGATGCCGCAAATGGACTTATATATGTACATATGTACCAAATATATACATATAGCTTGCTTACTCTTCATCCCAACTTATTATGACTCCTCCAGCACTTACATAGATCTCCAGAAGATCTGACTCCTCCGGTTAGATTGCGAGACTGGGCTGACGGGTCTCGTATCATTTCGTCGGCATACTCGCAATATTTGAATAAGATAAGATATGGGAAAGATCAGCATCATCCCAACTTTCAACATCCTCCATCTTGCAAAAAGGGCCATGGCCCGCAGCCCTTCAAGCTTCACCAGTCATTACTTACCTGCCTACCGTACATTCGATTATCACGTAGCATATACTTGTCACAGGCCAAAGAAAATACTTTACTTTAGATTGGAAAATTCCGAATCATCAATCTCAATATTTCCGAATAGATCCGACGTCCTCCATGCTCCTCCATGTTGGATCTGTATAATGCAAGTATAATGGATCTACTATGGCAGCAGTCAGGCGTCTCTGCTCTCGTTGTGGTTACTATCATGGCTCCCTAGGCCTCCGAGTAGGCTATGTGCGCCTGGTCCTCAGAGACAAACCATACGACGCGCAAACGCCTGCGCGCGGGAGAGGCGACACCCGGATGCGCGCGTCAACGACACCGTGACGCGGAAGTCTCGGAGGGATGCCACCTTCCTAGACGGCGCGTACACACGGAGTCGTCCCGACACCAGTGTCACGCAAATGTACACAGAATCTTGCGGGTAGATCTTATACTTCAAGTAACATTCAACACTCAGTGCTCAGTGATTGTGATGGCCGTATGTCGGCTTGCCAACCAATTGGCATTGGCTGTTGGCCGACACCGCGTTGACGGGCACGCTCGGGCACGCAGATTGTGATATCCCAATTTGCGCGTCATAGGTACAACAGATACGAAAATGGTTTTTCGGAATTTCTCATCCCGGTCGCTGTGCAAACGGTTATGCCAAACACTCAGCATTGTAGTGCCAAAATCAATTTGTGGATCCCCGCCATTTTGATTTTGCAAAGAGTCCAAAATCACACCACTACTTTAGCGTATGTAGTGGGAATATTCTATTTTTTGGTGCACCTGACTACATGAGCTTCAGTCATCGCCAGAGGACTATGAACTTTTGGGATCCTGAACAGGGCCTAAACTAAGTAACTCGAAACTCCTCCCATAGGTATGAGACTACACGCGCATATTATTATTTACAGACAACCCACTTAGCGCTCCTCGCGCGTGAAAATGACATGCAACATCCGCACCAGTCAAGCCCCGGAATGTGACAAACGCAGGCCTATCACACCACGGACGAGAGGCACTGGGACGCACTCCCACAAGCGCAGCAGAGCAACAGTAATTCACACCGGATGTAAGAGTAGAATAGACGTCTGACATACTGCAAGGCCTCAACGGACACAAAATAGGTATAAAAATGTCCGTACCTGCAGTGTTCGCGGAACTCTGATGACTCTCAAATCTCGATACGATATGGACCGGACAAGGAAGCACCGGAGTGCGCGTGGCCCGTGGGAAGATCTCCCTGCAAGTGTGCTTGGCAATGGCCGGCAAGCCAAATACGACCAAAACTTATAACCTCCTTCATGGCGACTCGGACGAGGTGCGCCACCAAGAAAAAATACGAGGGATACTTATCGCCCCCGGGCAGACGAGTTTCCAGCTCGGGCGGGCGATCGTACGTGCTCAACTTCCGAGCTGCCGCAGTCACGGACGCTAGCTAACGGGGCGGCCAACGCGGGGGGGCACAACTTACAAGAGAGCGCATCATGGGAGTCGCATTCTGCCTAAGTACACTCTATTCTGATTACTAAATTTTCCTTTGAACCCGTATAATTTACCCTTTCTACACCTATCCTTGGGGAGCACCACCTGAAAATAAACGCCCCCAACGGCCACCAGCCAAGTATATTCGACGCCATAGCGGATGAACCCATCTCGCCTGCTGAGCTCGCACCACTCGTCGCTCAGATTCAGGAGGGTTATCGCTGTGCACAGTTCTTGGTGCGCCTGTCGGGGTATATTCCGATGCCCTCTTTTTGCCGCGCCCCCGCTGCCCTCAGCTGCGTAGGTTGATGTCACGACGCGGCGTCTCAAGGAAGGTGTCTTTGCGATCCTGAGAGCGCATAGCGTCGGTGCGGCGCTCGTTCCTGCGGAGGGGACGACAGGAAAGGTGCCCCGCGCGCGGTGTGGCAAGCACCGCTCGTCGTGCGGACTCCACGCACGCCCGTGGGCCGTGCGTGCTTCCTCGGGAGCATCGATGTCCCACGCGAGAAGCACGGCGCGCAGGCGCTCATCGTGTCGTTCGGGGGACAGGCTTTCAAGCGTCCCGCTTCGAACCGGGGCTCGAGCCGCGCGAGAAGCCGTAGCGCGAGTCGCGAAGACGTCCCGAGGTTGCCAGTACACCGCGCCGCCGAAGCCCCCCGTGTCGAGCCCACTGCTGTACCCCGCGCACGAAGGGGAGATGCACAGGGCGCCGGTCACATTCGACATGGTGCCGCCCACGTCACCTATTAAAGGATAACGCGTTCGCCTTTGAGGCCGCGCTCAGTGGTCAGGCGAGAATAATGGCGGGTGGGAACGAGCGGGCGGCGAGGATGAGCTGCCACCTAATCTCTTCGATGCGTCGCAGGATGTGTACAAGCCGCTGCCAACAACTTTAGGCATTGGCTAGATAGTAGCGGCCTCTATCACGAGCTGCACGACGAGCTTTGTGTTCCTGCGCTCCAGTGGCTGCGCGCGATTGTGCTGCACGAGGTTACCGACTACGAGCTGCACAATATACAACATCCTCATTAAGTGCCTGTGTATTAAAAAATTGAATTGTTTGATTAGCTGACTAAAATACTTAATCATTCGGCTGGCGTCGCCTGAAAGCTTTTCATTTACATTTCATAGCCGTTTATTTAATACTAAAGTGGGAATATTCTATGGATATAGCAAGTACAAATATGAGGAAAAGGAATTAGTCCATATGGGACGAGTACTCATGCCTACGTACGGCGTTTGCGAGGAAAGATAAATTTGTTTATATCGGCCAGCTGTCGGTCACTTTTACTGTATGTAGCAGGAGCAAACAGTGACTTATTTAAAGAATAAGTCACCCACTAATTATAGATAAGTTCGAGTTGACAAGCAGCCTTTAAGAGCCTTTAAGTGGTCCGCTCGACTTGACAATTGCCAATTGTTCGCCGTGTGAGAATAACCTACTCATTGTTCCTAGCTCCGGTAAGAATTTCTAAAAATAGAACCCCACAGCCTATAATCGGAAGGCTGTCTACCAACTCAGGTCGGATCACACATCCAAACAATGTACTAAGCGCAACTCCAATGAAGTCGCCTCTGACGAAGTCGAAAAATATACACCCTCGCTCTGCAGTGTTGGGTTGATTCAATCCCATGAAGAAGAAGGTTTAGTGACGGCATATGTAACCTTGCTTCCTCAATGCTTCTTCAAATTATTCTGTAATGGGGTAGTCATACTATACACGACATCGCTCTTGATTCTAAGCTTAATTTAATTCAAGGAGCAGAAAAGGCGTGCACTCTGAGGTCTATACTACATAGTCTCCTCGGAGTCTGAGTCCCATCGGAGAAGTCTATAGATCTGGATGCTCATTCCGGTATTTGCTTCTTTCGCCATCCAATTTGACAAGGTGCGCTTCATTTGCAATTTTTTGGAACAAATACCACGCAGAGTGAAACTTTGAGCCACTGGTTACACTTATCAACAAACATATTGACAAAATCGATTCTATCTTTCTATCTTCAAGTTTTTTCCCGATACACAGTATCTACTTTGCTTTTGGTAAGTCCGTTCCATCCAAGGGTGACTCTCTATCCTTCGACGATGCTTACAATATTATGACATTTGACTGGACCGATGAAAAATCTGTACGTTGAGCTGAGGAAAAGACCTCTATGTCTCAACATAATTCATCACGCATTTAACCGTTTTAACCGTTTGGTTAGGCAACACTCTGAAAAAGGGAGCACCGGTGCCCACGTCTCCGCATTGTTACAGTTCTGAATGGAATTGTTCGCAGCAGAATCTGTGGAGCGTGTTTGATTAGATATCGTTCACGAGAACCCAGTCAAAGACATATACTGCCGGCTTTCCGGAAATCTATGATCGCAGACTTAAGCCAAACGCGAAGGTACACGATGAGCTGTGGGTTCGTGCCATCGCCTCGCTTCAGCGTTCAAGCATCAGATATTGATTGATTCAGAACCTGTGTTACCCTGAGCTATTCTCCATTGAGATTGCTGGTAACTTCTGAAAAGAAAGATATACGGAAGTTCAGATTCAACTTACCAGTACGCGACAAGGAGGGCCTGATAAATTCCTTAAACCGATTGATCGTCGCGATTTGTATGAGGCAAAGGAGGAGCAGTACTTTAAGCGGCGGGCTGCTTCCCGTGTAGGCCGCAATTGACACAGTTATTTCCCCGACAGAATGCGTGGCGCAGCCGTCACACTATACGTAGTAGTTCAAGAATATCTGCTTCACGGCGTTCAGCAGCTTTGCACCAGCCTGAGCTTGCGGAAGAGCACGGACCTGATCCTGAGTCTTCAATCTGGTCATCCTCATGATCGATGCGAACATTCCGGATAATAAGCATGACAATGTGCACGAGCAGCTTCAGAAGAAGCTCCGACTCTTCCTTATGAAGGAGGCGCCGATCACACACTTTGGGGTGATGCTCCATGGGTCGTCCTACGTGCACATCGTTTCAATGCTCTCACGCAATACTGGAGCAGCTGAGCTCGCAAATCCTGTATATTTTACTTATGTACCTGCATGAATTATCCAGATCCTGTCGCGTCTTTGATTGTAATGAAACACACGGCAACGCCAGAGATTCTGAAATGTATACCAATGCTGCTGATACAGTATCAAATTTAGGTCCTGAAAAACTGCCTACGCAGATTGCTAAGTGTATCCTATGTATAATCATGAGCAAAGACCAGCTGAGAAGGCGGATAAACACATTTGCGGAGCGGTCTCTGTGCTTTCTTTGATTGTCAGCTTGTCCATCATATGTCCATTGCCAGAGCCCGATCAGGTCGTCGCTCAGCACCAACTTACTTATCATGGCGAGCATTTCGTTCCCGGCCGCGTATCCGATGGAGTACTCAGTTAACGAATGTCAGTGAGAAAGTGCCTCTATGTCACCGCCGCTGAGGAATGCCTCGAAGGTGAACCTAAGATTGGATTGGACAGTGAGCGGCGGCTGGCCGCCCATGATCCCCTTAGCTTCACCGATATGTCGGGAAACAAACCAAGAAGTGCCCCTCTTCATGCCGATGCGGTTCTCTGCCAGACAAAGACTTCGGCGAAGATTTCCGGAGTTCCGGACCCTAGTGAAGGGGAGCTAGAGCGGTGTTCGTGGACAATTGATACAAGAACACGCGAGAAAGGATAATCGACAAACAGAATGCCACCGGCACCCAGCAGCAAGGCTTCGATAACGAGCGCAGCGGTTGTGGATCCCCCATGCTGCCTCTAGAGCACGAGTAATAACGCATGGCGCGGGTGGAGTGTGTATCCGATTTTCCACTTCGTCAACCTAGGCTAAAATGATCCAGTCATGACGGAACTCGACTGCGAGATGTCAACCGCGCGGCCTATGCTTCGTATTTCTCCGGATGGTATGGATTCGTAGTAATTTTCTGTCGACGGAAAATCCCCTGCTCGGTTTGATAGTGGAGGGGGGAGCGCTTCTAGTCTTCCCGGTCATGAAAAAGTACGATAGCGTCGACGTCACGGTCGTATCCACGTAAGAGTAGAAGATCAACCGAAGGGACGGCGGTGGAAATTTCTCCTGGTTTAGGATCACCGATTAGGACCGTCGGCAGGAAGAGCGGCGGTTGGTAGCAATCGGATTGACTGTGTCCGTACGGGACTGTGAACACTTGAAGACATTCTCATCAGTTCCCTTGGTTGATGTCATTAACGACATCGAGTTGATAGTGATTTGACGCATGGTCATACCTCCCACAATATCAAGATACGTATACGCTAGATTGCTGCAGCCTTTGACGTGATACCTGATGCGACTTGCAGCAAATGAAAATATCGTCCGAAAGTACCTTTCATCGTGTTAGGACGTGCACCCCATTTTTAAGGATGAAACCTACATCATGATCTCCCCCTTTCATTTTCGTGTCCAGACATGCCGATTGACAAGCTTGTTGAATCGAAAGTAGCATGCCGCATTTGTCAGAGCAGCGTATTTTTCTGTCCCCAGGGAATATAGCAGCATGGTCATCATTCAGCAGAAATGAACGTATCAGTACACCATAGAGTTTTCACTCAATTGCACCACTGCCCATACACACATATATACACACATAACTTCAATTTCTTTTTGGTGTTGACAAAAAAAACTGGCCCTGATTCGGTTCAAGGATTTTTGATCATTGACCTACGAGGGAGTCCAATAGTCAATAGCGAGTCAAAACAAATTAAAGCATCAAAATACTGGCCTATGTATTGAGAAATTGGCGGACATACTACGATATCATATTAGTACAAAATATGTATATATAATTGCATCGTCGAAAAGCTCATTTCCGGCCAAGTGTTTTCATAAAGCTCACAGGGCCAGACCGCTGCGGCACAGGCTCACCCGCCTTCACAGGAGATAAAATCGACGGTATACCGAACCCGCCGTCGTCGAACTGCAGGTGCACCACAATCTCATCAGTCACACACAACGAAGAATGGAGCAAAAAAAGTACCTGATTCAGCGAGGGAAACGCAAATGGGCCCGAGGCGTTCCCATTTGCAGACGGGAATATGATTTTGCGCTTCTTCTTCTTCGGCTCCTCTTCGACGTCGGGCACCTCGACCGCAGGCGCCTTGCTCGCGGCGCGGCTACCCGCGCGCGCCTTAGAGGCGGGCTTGCGCGTCTTCGGCGGCGGCTCCACGATACGTACGTCGTCCTCCCCGCTTGCTGGCTCATCTTCCACTTCCATCTCGGCTGCTTTCCGCCTCCCGCGCTTCCGTGGCGCGACGGTTTCTTCCTGCTCCTCTTCATCCACCTCGATCGGGACAGCTTTGCTTTTGCCCTTGCTGCGTGGGGCAGGCGCGGGGTCCTCGGTCACGGAAAGCGCCTCGTCGTCAGACGCGTTGACCACTTGCAACTTAGAGGGTTTAGGCCCTCCTGGTGTCTTGCGTGCGATCTGGTACGGCACAGCCTGCGCGGACCTGGACGGACCCGCCTTACTTGCGTTTCGTGCGCCGGCCCTCGCCCTTGGCTTAGGCGCGGGCGGCGGCGAGCCGTCACTGATCACCTCTGCGTCCACTTGTTCTTGCACGTGCGCGCTGGACTCTCTGCGTATCTGTGGCAGAGTGTCAAGGTCAAATTTCAACGATGAGAATGCATGCAAGGGACAAACATGTGGGGAAGGTGGGCGAACTCTAGCGCGCTCGACTTCGAGGTCGGATTTCAGTCTGTCGACCTGTTTCTGGATCTTGGCGAGCTGCCGGGAAGTATCCGCAGCGAGCGTCGCTTGTTCCTTAGCTTCGGACTATGTTATGAAGATTAATAAACATGAGGCGAAGAGCGGTGGAAATCCTACCTCGTAATTTGCAGCGACGTCCCTCATCTTTTCGACCTTTCGCTTTGCCTTGGCTAGCTCCTCTTCCTGCTGCTCAAACTGTTCCTTGAGTTCCTTGAGTTCTAATTCGAGCGCAATGCGTTTCTTGTGCTCCTTTTCTTTCGCCTCGCCGCCCTTCGTCTCGAGGTTTTCCCAGCGCTCCAGTTGATTAGAAAGGTCGGTGTTCGAGCGTTTAAGCTCGTCGTTGGCGCGCTCAAGGTCGGCAATTTTATTCAGTGCGCCTTCCAGTTTAAGCTGCGTGCGCTGGACCTTGGTGTCCAGCGTGCCACTCGCGGCCTCCATGTTAGAGTGCTCCGCGACCAGCTTGTTATACCTGGCCTGCAAGAGATGGAGAAGATTACTGCTGAGATCATACGAGCACTCACCTCCTTGTCGTCCCTCTCTTTAACGCTGCGCGCCAGAGCCTCCTTCGTTTCCTTCAGCTTCGTCGTGATACTCGCAGCGCGCCGTTCTTCCCTCCCCAGCGCCTCCTCCATCTCCTCTACTTCGCTGCGGCGCAGGGTTTCAACCTCATCAACACGCATCTCAAGTTCCTCCTCTTTCATCTGGAAAAGCTTGAGCTTGAAGTCGCGCTGTAGGCGCTGCAGCTTCTCCGCGCGCGTCACGGCCATCTCACGCACGACGCCGGAATACGCGCGCTCGCGCTCAAGCTCCACCTGGCGCTGAACGATGCGGTACACGGAGAGCACTTCCGCGCAACCGTCACGCCACTCGCGCTGGTTCGCCTCCCACTGACGCTGGATCGTGGCGACGGCGTCGCGTCCGCGGGCAGCCTCCGCCGCGAGCTGCTCGGCGAGCTTCGTGTTCTTGTGCTCGAGCGTGCGGTTGCGCTGTACGAGGTCCTCTATCTGCGCCTGATTCGAGGCCTCGAGGGTGGGCACTGCGCCCGGTGGGGGCCCGATACGGCGCACGGACATTGGTTGACTATAAGTAGCTGGACAAGGAAGAGGCAAACGAAGCGCCGGAGTGCGCGTGCCCCGTGGGAAGATTACCCCTGCACGTGTGCTTGGCAATGGACGGCAAGCCAAATATGACCAAAACAACCTTCATGGCTCCCGCCAAACCGGCGAAAAACATCAGACTCAAGGTGCCCCGCCACGGCGCGCAGCGCATCAATGCAAAGCTCAGCGAGGAGGTGCGTCACCAGGCGAAGATCCGCGGGATACTTGTCGACCCCGCCCAGCCGAGTTCCAAGCTCGGACAGGCGATCGTGCGTGTTCAACTTCCGAGCTGCAGCAGTGACGGGCGCTAACCAAGCGGACGGAGCACAGGAGAGCGCATCAGAGTGGAACTCACTACTCATGACCGCCCGCGCGGAGCGCGGGCCCCAGTGGGATATCGGCACGCAGCAGTGAGCCTGCCTATGTGCACATATATGTGCGCTGCCGCTGACATACGCGCAGGTTCCTGGTCGACAAGTACACAGATCTATACTATGACGCGACGCCGCTGCTCGACGCCGTGCGGAAGGTCACCGAAGACGAGCACGCAGACGACGGGCCCCCAGCGACCCCGGTGCACCAGACGCACGGCCCGCCGCCGCACCACCACCAACAATCGCCACAACAGCAGCACCAACAGCCACCGCACCACCACCACCCCTCGCAGCAGCCCTCGTTTTCTTTGCAGCAACCCGCGATGGGCCAGCGGCACCACACGCCCAGCATGCGTGACCGCGAGCGTGAGTTCGCGCACGCGCAACAGATGGCCCGCGACGCGTCGCCGCACCGCCACCCCGCCGCACAGCAGGGCGGCTTCCCGTACCCCGGCGGCCCCGGGGGTATGCCTATGCGCGGCTCGCCTGGAGGGCCTTACCCCGGTGGTGGGGGTGGCGGCGGCGGCGGCCCCGGAGGCCCGCCTTTCAACGCGGGCGGTCAGTTCATGGGCGGCGACCCGAGTCACTCGCCAATACGCATGGGTGGCATGGGGATGCGCCCAGGGATGCCCAGCAGCATGAGTGGCGGCATGAGTGGCGGCATGGGCGGAGGCAGCATGGGAGGCGGCGGCGGCATGGGCAACATGGGTGGCGGTGGCATGCCCGGTATGCCTGGCGGCGGCATGGGGCCTATAGGAAATATGGGCGGAGGCGGGATGGGTGGCGGCGGGATGGGCGGCGGAGGTATGGGTGGTGGTGGCATGGGTGGTGGTATGGGTGGCGGCATGGGCGGAGGCATGGGTGGAATGGGCGGCGGGATGAACCCCGGCATGGGCGGGCTGGGCACAATGTCCGGGCTACCGAACATGGGCATCGATTACACCAACGGCGGGATGGGCATGAACATGAACATGTCGCCACGCGCGATGAACATGTCCGACGCCGAACGCTTCCACTAACCCCTGGTCTTCCTTTTGCTTTCGCATATCCCCTGTATATATAATGATATCCATTTCCCATACCCATCTTCATTGATTTGTTCGCTCGCTCGATATCGCTTCAGAGGCAGAGAAAATATCATGCTCATTGGGTGCGTTAAAAACCCTGTGGGAAAAGCTACCAATGGCAGAGACAAGCGTGCAATGCGGATCTACTACCTATCCCCTATACCCCACCTCGCCTTCAAGTATTGGTATCGGTATCGAGGCCAGTATCGACAGTAGTGTAACAAGCGTTGTAGCGAAGTAGCGAAGTAAATAAGCACAATTTGTTTGAATTGCAACTTAGGTTGAATGTCTGGTCTTGAGGCTCGCAGGTTGACTCATATATATCTTGCTTTGATGTTGCTCAAGGAATGGTCGCTCAAGGAGAAATCGCACAGCAGAACGGACGGCACGCAAGGCGATAAAAGGAGAGGGGAAGGAAAGGCAAGAAAGAGAAGACGCGAACACGAGGACGAACCAAGTCAATCGAAACGACGACGAGGAAGTGAAGAGAGGAGAGAGTAGAAAGAAAGAGAGAGGCGCAGAAGGGAAACGACGTTGAGGCACTCTTTAAGGCGGTCGGGGCAGCTCAGGGTACGCAACACATGCCCGGACTCGAGGGGCACACTCAGGTTGGCAAGACACGAGGCACCTCACGAAACAGACGATGAGAAAACGCACCACAGGCGAGGCCTGAGCTCGACGTTTCGTCGCCAGGCGTCTGTCTTCATGTCGCTTGCCGGTCTTCGTCCCGCACCGCACCGCATCGCATGTCTTGCACGATGTGACGCGGTGTGCGCCGTGCTCTGCGCTCTTCCGCGGTCTTGAGTGGCTCGAGAGTAGAAAGGCGGGGAGAGGTGCAGAATCCTCCCTGTGCACCCCTGCGCGCTTTATATACCACACGGACCAGCTGCACAGCGGCTGACAGCTTTGCTGTATATGGGCACTGTGGCTGACTCGCGTGCACGTTTGCGATCGGGCCCAGCAGTGATGTCGAATCACGGGCAGGCTAATTTTGACTCGGCCTGGGCGGTGGGCAGCCTCGCCGTGCGGAGGCCGTGCAGCTGCACACCTTGCGGGAAAAAATAGAAGGATGCGAGTGCGTGAGTAGGTGGGTAATAGGGTCTGTATTGGCATGCTGTGTGGGTAATAAGTTGGATATGGGATGTAAGTGGGGATTATGAGGAGTGGTCTATAGGTTGTATGCACGGCCTCCCGAATCGAGCATTAGGCGTGGGTGGGCGAGCTTTCTTCTTCGGCGGGCCCAAAGGCCATGTACCAGAGCTCAGGCCCGTCCCGTATGAGTGCCTAGAAAAGAACAATTGAGATACAGCACACAGCAAATTCTATTATTCTAGAACGCACAATGACGACTTCAACAGCAATGAGAGCGATGATGATAAGTTCCATAGAATGCGTGGAAGACTAGGCGCTGTGCTCAGTTCATGTCCGTCCAAAATAAAAATGCTATCTCACCTCAGTCAGCAGCTGGCGCAGCGTCGCCTGCGCCTCTGTGGCGTACGTGATCTTGTCATTGAACGACGCTGTCCGCGCCTTTATTTCTAGCGCGTCTGCGAGCGCATTGAAGTGCCCTGCACGCAACCACCCATCAGCAATGCACACAGCACCACATCCCAGGGCCTACGCACCCTCAAGCCCAGGCTCCTCCCAGTAAAAGTCTGGCACCTCACTGAAGTTCTCGCGCGTGAGGTTGAGCAGCTGGCGGAACTTCATCAGCTCGCCGAGCTTCTTGATGAGCTGCGTGCGGCCCATCCCCGGGCGCCCCGTCGTCGCGAGCTTGTGCGGGAGCAGCGCCATCGACGCGAGGTACTCGTCCAGCGAAGCCTCGAGCGCGGAGAGCGCCGTTGACCGCGAGAGCGCCTGCGAGAACGCGTACCGCGCGAGGAGCGTCTCCGCCGGGAGCGCCATCGGCGGCAGCGTCCTGGGCACCAGCGTGGGCTCAGAGAGTGGTGCCGTCTGCCCAAGGATGATCAAGTCGCCCTGTAGCCGCGTAGGCCTAGTGAGAGTGTACAGTGATCAGATATCATCCTGCCAGTGCGGAAAATGGTGCGTACTCAATGGGGTCGACCACAAACTCAAGCTCCTCCGTCTCCGGTTCATTTAACGTGGTCACCTCGATTCCTGGAGCGCGGCTGATGATTTCCGTCGTGAAGCGCTTGGCTTCTGCCTCGCCCAGGCCCCAGCAGACGATGCTTCCGTTGGAAAAGACAAAAATCTCGCCCTCCTTTCCCGGTTCCCCCCATTTCGGCACCCACCACGACTCATGCAGCGCCTGAGATTGTGCTGGTAGGTCCGGGTGAGCACGGAGACGTGAAAGGATGTATCTTTCCGCTGTTGCAAGAGTGAATATTGGCTGGATGACACCCCTGGTTGGTGTTGGATTTGATCGAATGGGAAGGGAAGCGGATGCCGATCGACGAAGAGACGTCGTCGATTTGGGCTTTGCCTTGGCGTCAGAGAGAGGGTTCTCCGAAGACGAGTAGCATCTTCGCAGAAGAGCAGGAGCAAAGTGCCACCGGGGCACAAGTGTGCACAAAGACAACATGAGAGAGAGAGAGCAAGGAAAATCTCAAAAATGTGCACAAAATATTTGGGAGTCTCAAATCAAGTAATTTTTTGTAACTCGACATGCATGTACGTAAATTGACCTAGCACATGAGAGACTCCGCGATGTCCTGGGGTAATTGATTTGGAAAAAATCAGCTACGTGAATTGTCTCATCCACGGACATCCTCTATCCATCCTGCTCAACCCGGCAACGCAAGACAAGACAAGTAACCAATTGCTTCATGGCCTACGGTCATTTCCTATGCCGCCCATTCATCACACATTGCGTTCAACTTTCTTCCATAGCCGATCCGGGGGCCAAAGACTCGAGAGCGATGTATCTGGGAATCTTGACAAAAAAACACAATAGCCGCTGGAGTGACATTCAACACAGCACAGTGGGAAGAAAGATAAATAAACATACACAACCAGAAGATTGCCATTTTTCAGACAATCCTCCTACAGGCCATCCAGCTCGAACTCGACACTGGAGGTCAACAATACCGCTTCCAGAATCTCGGACACCTGAATGGCGAGAAGATGAGAAAAATCACAAATGGCAGAGATCAAAGGGACTGACCGAGTTCTCAGCGGGGGTACAGCAGCAGCATCTCCAAAGACGCAAACATCGCGGCGATTCGAGCCACGGTGCGATCGGCACACAGCCTACTGACGACATATCACTATCCTTAACTGAAGGAAGATGAGCGACGGGACAAAACGCGATTTCCAAAGAATACGTACCAGGCTTAGTGGGGATCATGACCAAAGAGCACAATCGCTGATAACGCCCTTTATATACGAGGCGATCGCACTTTCGGGCAGGCTTTTACGTAAGTGACACCTGACCCCGATCTGTACTTTGTATTGACAAATGTATTGAAGTCATTACACGCAATCTAAAAGTAAGTAAAGTTAATCGCTCATTTCAGCCGTCAAACCACCCGGCTTCCACCATTTCCTGCGCCAAACCTTTCCACCCCCGCCGGCGCGCTTTCCGGCCAGAGAACTCTGTAGCAAATCTGCGCATGAAAGAATTTGTCAAATGTAGTTTTCATCTAAAAAAAATAAAGATTCACCTCAGACATTCATCAAGCCTCCACCGACCCCGGCTGTCCTCCGCGCTCGCATCATCTTCGCCGCTCCACGCCGGCGTGTACGGCAGCCCGGGGCACATCTTTCGACTCAGAGCGTAGATCATACCCGCAATGAACGCATCCTGCGCGCCGACCTCGTCCACGACGCCGTCGTGCTCGTGCTCGCGGCCAGGCATCTCCGTCCCCTGCGAGTCCGCGTCGTCCTCCTCCGTCGTCTGCGTGAACTGACTGCTCTCGTTCGTGCCGTGGCCCTGCCGCGTGTGGAACCGGTGCGCACCGCGTGCACCCGCGCCGAACGCTCCACGCGCGAGGCTCTTGTCGCTTTCGTCGGTCTCCGACATGTAGTGCCCGCCCGTGCTCCCGAACGCAGTGAACGCGTTTGAGGACGGTGTCGCGCGCCCCGCGGCCCAGAAGCCGCTCCCGCTGCGCACGGAGGGCGCCTCGCCGCCCCGCTCTGCGAATCCATTGAGGTGTTGTGCCCCATTCGCCACGCTCGTAGGCGGTGGCGGCGGTGGCGGCAGGCGTTCCTCGACCCAGCCAGAGCTCTGGAAGTACTCCTTCGTGGGCACCGACAGCACCGCGCCACCCTCCGTGCCCCAATGAGCGACGAGCAGCGCGTGCGGAGGACACATCGCCGCCATGGACAGAAGGAACGTCCGCGGAGTCGTCTCGTAATGCGGCGAATTAGCCTGTGCGTACTCTTTGTTGAAGAATAGCACGTCTGCGTGGGGTATCAGCTATACGAAAATAAACAATCAGCTAGGCAACATAAGGCTGAGCGAAGAAGACTGACAGCTTCAACTCCTTGTCGGCCCTTGCGGCCGACGTCGACGCTGAACACGCAGTGACTACGCCATTTCCGCTCGCGCGCAAGCCCATCTAGACCGGTGATATTGCTCAGCGTCGTTTTCACTGAGCGGCCCTCAAAATGTAGCCAGTCGAACGGCGCGGGGCTGTTCGGGTTGTAGAACACAGGCAAGCTCGCGGGCCGCGCGCCGGACTGTGACGAGCGCGGCGTGGCGGACGCCAGCGTCGCCGATGAGCCGTACGTAGGCACCGCAGGCGTGATGGGTGGTGTCGTCTGTGGGTAGTTCTCCGGCGCGAGCAGGGGCCCGAGGAGCGAGACGAAGTCCTCGTGTGTAATGTCCGGAAGCGGGTTGTGGTTCACGACCGTCTTCGTGTTGTCTTCCGCTGTGCGAAGTGAGAGTCAGCACGCGTGCATATACCAAGTAGTAGAAGTGAAGCAAAACCTGAATGCAGCACCCAGGCGCTGGGTACCCCGGCGTCGTTCCATATCCTGCAGTACTGGGTGATCACCCCCTCATTCTCGAGGTCCATGAGTACCGCACGGCCTTCTTCATTTCCCCCTAATGACGCCACCAGAACCGCCTCGACGTTAGAGAACTGCGCCAGTAATGAAAGCAGCTAAGTAGGAGGCGCAAGCATGAGTATACACAAAACACCATTGAGCATCACACCTCTAGCTCACCACATTCGCCGATCCCCCTCGCGATTTTTCCACCGAATGTGCCCGCACCGCACCCGCAGGCGCGGGGTAGCACGGCAGCGAAAGCGTGTGTGTCTGGAACAGCGTCCCGGAGGCGACGATGCGCAGGGGCTTCATCGGGCCCATCGCGTACTGCGCCTGATTATTATCGTCGGAGCGCTCGCGACGCAGCTTGTTCATTTTCGTGAGGAGCCGCTGGGTATATGAGAGGATATCTATCCTGGCTGACGAGGGGATGGTGAACGAGTGAGAAGAGGGAGGGGAACGTGGCGCTAGAATTCATTTGCGTCCAAACCGGTTGAGGCATCGTTCGGTGTGGCATGCAGTCAGGGGCAGCACGCCGGGAACTTTACAGCGCGATCACGGGCTGCACGTAATTGTATTCACCTTTCTCTCAGCACCAGTAAAATTGAACATAAATCAGATTCTCTGTACCTAGAACATTACAGTCTATATTACTTTTCGATAGTGAGAAAAGAGAAAGATGAAAGTGAGCAGAAGTGATACTATCACTTCATGTCAACGTCGCCGTCATGATCCACACTTCCGTCGTCGCTTTCCCAGTCTTCCTCGTCCCCTTCTTCGTCGGGGACATCCTCTAAGGGAGAGGCAGATATGCCCAGTGAGTCCAGTTTTGCTATTAGTTCTTTGATATGCTCTAGCATCGGCTCATCGGGGTGCTCTTGATTTCGGTGAAGCTGAGAAGCACAAATTAGCAAAGACACTGATAACAAGCCGCATTTATAACTGACCACTTGAGACGTTTCAAGGCAGTCTCTTGAATCTTTTGCAAGCTCTTGCCAGGTCAGCTCGTCGAGGGTCCCGCCATTTTCCTGTGCTTGTTCTGCCATTAGGTAGAAGCACCACCCTTCGAGATACCAGGCTTCCACTTCCTGATCGTCGCTCGATGTAATGCCGTGCAGCACCAATAAAGCAGGGGTATATAGCGAAAGTTCGAGGAAGAGCCTGACCAGCGCCAGACGCACAGGTATCGGCGGTAATTTAGGGTCATCTGTGAATGCACGCTCAGTACACCATCTACGACAATTGTTGCGAACATACCGAGATCGAGGTCCTTAAGGGCCGCCCACACTTCTTCAAGACACTTTTTCGCGTCCTCTGGACGTTCTTGCGACATGCGCACAGATGCGAGACTTTGCAGCGCTTCTGGATTGCCGGGATCAGTGCTCAGCGCGAGCGCAAGCAGATCTTCGCATGTTTTCGGTGCTTCAGGTTCGAAGCTGAGGTACACATGAGATTTATACCCAGATTGTGACTCTGGGACATACCACAGATCGTACGACGGATCCATCCAGATCTCTACCTCTGCAATGAGCGCCCGGACGATGCTTGTCTTCAACTCCGCCTCGTCCTTGCTGCTTTCGCCGTCGGCACGTAGCTTGCCCTTCAGCTGGGCCTGAAGAATGTTCACGGCGGCCTCGTAATGCTGCAAAGCCACCTTAGGCTCCTCATCACTCAGCTGCGCGAGGTACAGGTGCGCAGACGGCGGCGGTGGATTGGGCGCATCGGGATTGGGCGGCAGCAGCGCTTGGAAAGCCTGCAGATCTCGTTAACGATCGGCAGACATGAACTTTTAAATTCCTACCAGTTTCGCCTCCTCTATCTCCCCCAGTTCGAGAAGCGACACGCCGAGCATCTCCTTCGCCTCTGCATTTTTGGGATCCTGCTCCAGCACGCGCCGCGCGAATTTGAGCGCGAGGTCGTAGTCGCATTGGACTATCAGCGACTGGGCTTTTTCGAGCAAAGACGCGATAGACGGCTGCTTCGACGGCGATTCATTCTTAGCCGCGGGCTCCGCTGCCTTTAGTCGAGGCTGTTTCTTGTGTTTCGTCCGACCCATCGAAGTACTCAGTTCATAGGAAGCGGTAGAGGAGATTTTTAGGAGTCACGTGCGTGTAAAGGGTCAAAATCGCCAGCGCGGCCGACGGCGGCGGCGTTGGTACTTACCTACTTTCTTTCAACGTTTATGCTCGTACGCACGCCCTAAGTCGAGAATCTAAATGTCCCTGAAGACAACGTGAAAGACTTATCATACTTTCCTTGATATGAAACCTACTCCACCGGTCGTATTCGAATATGATGCGAGAGCTGGCGAGAAACCCAGCGACGAACTCTTCTTTGAAAGGCTGGAGACTTTCATGGAGAAGTGTCTCGGGGACATCAGGGCCTTTGCTCAGCGCGAGCTGCGCCCGTACGAAGAGGTCTATAGGCCTGTCCGCTGGTAATATCATGTGTTCTGATTGTACTCTTCAGACGAGAAGGTGTATTGCTCAATGGCATGCTAAATATCTCTTCCAGCCTTCAACAGATCCATCGATGCCCACTCGCTCAGCGCAAGGTGCGTGGTACTTGTCGTTATTTAGCTCTTTCTAATCTCAGCAATCTAGTGAGATCGACGCTTTGTAGTACCTCAAGTATATTGGAATCGCTGTCGGAGACCGCTGGCGTCCAGTCCTTTTTGCTTGCAATCGACCCCAACGATCCCTCGGATGGCGGATTTCTAGGCGGATCTTTGATTGGCCGCGAATTTTGGCGAGGGATGCGCGGAGGCGGGGACACCGGCGCTCGTTCATTCAAGGCCTTTTACAATTCCCAATCCCAGACAATGGCAAGGGCTGGCCTCGCGGCGGAACGGCATATTCCTACCCCACCACCGCTGAAAGGGAAGCCGGAAAGTTCGGCACGGTCCCTGAAAAACGAGCTTTACGAAACTGTGCGTAATGCGCTCAGGTGTGTGTGTCTCAGCCGATGTCGCATGACGAAGCTAAGGGTGGCACAGAACCACGAGCGGCGTACGGAACGCAGAGATGAAGTGGACGAACCCAGAGAGACTGGACACGTACGGCGTCCGCCTGGTCGGGTGGCCCGAGGGCGTCCCTGCGCAGAACCCGTCGATGCTGAAGAGCAGTCAGAACAAGCTTGTGCACGAGGCGATGCTGAGCGGGTCGATGAGATTTGAGAAGATCCGCGCGCCAGCGCCTGGCGACTCGGGAGAGGAGGCGAGTGGGCAACATGAGGATGCGAACGAGGATTTCTCGTGGGCGTACGATGCAGATGCTCGCCTCCCGTCGCCGCCGCCGGCGGTGGAACGCGTGCCGACGAGACCGCCGTCTCCTGCGCAGAGGCCGCTTATGGTGGCGGCCCCGTTTCCGCCTGATGGATCAGAGCCTGCTCCAAATGCGTGGACAGTAGACCCGGCCGCTGGGGTCGAGAACCTCGCGTCGTATAACGTAGAATACGGCTGGGGAGATGAATTTAGCCAGGGAGTGATGGGAGACTTGGGCGCGGCGGAGTGGGAGAGCGACCCGCACTCGCAAATAGAACGCCCGCGGAAAAGACCACGCAGTGAGGAACCTGGGTCTGCGGTAGACGGACATGTATTGAAATAGCAGTATGGCATCGATGAATTGTACATTTTATCGATGGCGCGAAGGTTTTGGTTTCCGACTGTCGCATAAATAGGAGGTGTGCCCTGGACGCCAGCCCAGCCGTGTCTCTGATCTTCACCGCCACCATGTTTTCCTCAATCTTCTCGTAAGTCCTCCCCCTCCTCCTGCCGCCGACAAAACGTCAATGTTTATCCAGCACTGCGCCTCCAGTCGATCCCAAGGCACCGACGTTCCACTCTGTCACCGACAACTTCCCCGAGAACGAGCTTTTCGGCCAGCTCGAGCCCAAGGACACGGAATGGCTCTGCGCAGGCGGATTTGTCACGGAGACGCAGATCTTCTACGTGCTCACTGCTGACGGCACAATGCTGTGGTGCCAAGTGATCCACTCTGCTGTGGGGTGAGCAACAACTAGGATCAGGCAGCCGCCCTCGTATTGACTTCTGGGGTTGCAGCGTCTGGTACCCCACCATCCAGTTCACCTGCAAGGTCGTCAAGCCAGGCAAGGATCAAATCTGGAAATCTATCAACGTAACGAACTTTGTCACCCCACCGCCGGGCTTCGACAAGCGCTCCAGCAAGGCGGACGAGTACTCCATCCTGTACAAGTCGCATCCCGACAACGCAGAGTTCCCCGAATCGTACACCATTCGCGCCAACCTCGGCGTCGACCTGCAGATCTCGTTGGAGGTGCAGCGCCCCGCGAACATCCCGGGCTGGAAGGTCGGCAACGGGCCCAAGGGCGGGTACTCGCATTTCGGCACGGACCCCAAGAACGCGGACGGATACGTGATCCATCGCTTCTGGCCGCGCTTCAAGGCCTCTGGGCACATCATCGGCGGCGGGCAGGCGGAGTCGTTCGAGGGCTCAGGCACGTTCATCCACGCGATCCAAGGCATGCGGCCCAATTTGGTCGCGTCCGCCTGGAACTTCGCCACGTTCCACAGCAACGAGCTCGGCGGCGTCTCCGCGCTCCAGATGGAGTTCACGACGCAGCCGGCGAACGGCAAGCACGGCGCGGGCTCGGGCGGCGCCGCTGTGAACATCGGATCGCTCGTGATTGGCGGCAGGCTGGCGTCTGTCACTGCGGAAACAAAGTGGCCTGGGGAGGCGCCGAAAGATACTGTCATTTCAAGAACGACCCATCTCGACCCCGAAAGGGATCCTGAGACGAGCTACGGAAAGCCTACGGGTATCTTGTATGAGTGGAAGGCACCGTCTATCGTCGCTGAGGCGCCGGGCACGGTAGCGGCGAACCTGCAGGTGGGCCTTGGCTCGGTGGCCCACCCGCAGGGACTCGTCGAGAAGGTGGACGTGCTCGCGGAAATCCCTTACGTCCTCAAAGTCGCAGTCAACTACGTTGCTGGGACCAAACCTTACATCTATCAGGTAAAAATGTCTGCGCAGTGCCAGTGTTAGCAATCTTTCTCACATTTCCCATCTTCTAGTGGCTCAACAGTGCCAAACTGTCCATTACGGGACCGGACGCATTGGCCCCTGGCCTGTCCTCGGGCGTCGAAGTCGAGGGATACCTCTACAACGAGGCCACCTTCATCTCCTAAATGCCTGCTGTGGTTTTGCCATGTACAATAATTGTATACACTGCTCTGCACATCTACTAGTACACTACTTGAATACACAGGATTCGCGCTGAGATCGCTATCAACTGAGTCATTCCGGGACCCGCACTGATAGTGTCCCCAGGCGAGGGAAGCGACGCCAGTGCACGTGCCGGGGCGGCGCAATATGAATATCATTGTTGGCCAAAACCACTGCATTTCTTATGTTCTACCATGAACGATGCTCCGCCGCATAATCCATACACCACACATCTCCCCTCCACGGCCTGAGCGCCAGGTCGTCGTCGCCGTCGGGCGGCGCCATGCAAGTCTGTTATCGGTCGCACATCCACCCCATGCTGCTCAGGTGAATCCACATGCATACCACCATCGCACTTTTCCTCGTCTCTCAAGTCAATCACCCCCACCATGGCGTCCAGCGTTGTCCTCTGCGTTTCACTCAACGCCTCCAAATCAGGGGGGGCCGGTAGTCGTCCTGCTGGCGAGCTTTCTCAAGGTATACGATTACGCGTATACACGGCACTGGCGGGAAACTCACTGCTCAGTTTATTAGGCCTCGACAGGCTTCGAACTCGCACGGATGGCCAGTCGGGTCGTGCTCACCTTTTTTCCGATTCTGCTGTGGAAGAACATGAAGTCGCACAGGATTATCAAATATGCGGCTATCCACGGAGTGCCCGCCATGGAAGAACATAAAAAAATGCACATGGACAGGATACGCTCGCGGACACGCCTCCTCCAGATTATCCTGGCCATTCCCGTGATGCTCTTCTGGGCGACCATCGTGGCGAGCCTAGAATGCACGCCGTTGACTGGCAGGTATTTTTATCCCATTGGCTGCAGTGCGAAAGCTGTAACTTACCTTTCACCGGTAGAATACGCATGATCCTGCTCTCGCCAGAGGAGGAAGACGAGATTGCAGGACGTCTAGCAGGCGCGGGCTGGTACCGCGCCGTCGGCGAGATTCTCGCCACCGAGGGCTCACCGAAGGTCATCCCCACGACCGACTGGCGGTACCAGTGGGTCCAGGACACCCTGCGCCGACTGGAGTCCACCATCCCCATCCTCTCACGGGAGCCCGAGCTCTGCCCCAACTGGACCGAGCGCCCGACGCCCGACTGCCCGCCCATGCCGCCGCCCGCCGAGCACCCGCTGCGCCCGCGCCCCCGCGCGTCGGAGTACCTGCGCTGGATGTGCAACCGCATGTGCACGGACGCGCACCCGCCGCTCGCGCCGCGGCCCGTCGCGGGCGCGCCGTACGCGCTGCTCCTCATCGACAAGCCCGACGCCTCGAACGCCTTCTCGTACGGCTTCGGCCCGGACGGCGGCAGCGGCATCGTCGTGTACAGCGGCTTCCTCGACGATATCTTCGCGAACGCGCCGGTGCAGTACGCTGCGCCGCAGCAGGCGCCGCCGTCGCTGTGGAATCGCCTCTTCGGCGGAGCCCCACTGGCCCCGCCGCGCCCCATGCCTACGCCCGAGCAGACGACGGAGCTCGCGATCCTGCTTGCGCACGAGATGGCGCATCTGCTCCTGGCGCACCACCTGGAGAGCCTGTCATCCGTGACGGTCATCGTCCCCGGTGCACTGTCCATCGTGTCGGACATCATCCGCGTGCTCATCTTCCCCGTGACGATGATGTTCGGGCCGTTCGTGAACGACGCCGTGGCGCAGCTGGGCAAGGTCGGCTCCGGCGAGCTGCTCAAGATCTCGGAGGCGTGTAACAGCACGAGTCAGGAGATTGAAGCTGACGTGGTATCAGCAAGGTAAAGTTTTTTCTAACATATCAACTTTAATTTATCACTGACTCTCTTGTAGACTGCTTGCTCACGCAGGCTTTGACGCTCGCGCCGCCGTGACATTCTGGGAAGACAGGGCCGCGCAGCTTGGCTGCGCAAATCACGCACCAGAGCAGCCCGTAGTCGAGTCGACGAATTTTAATCTGGCAAGAAGCATCATGGGCGCCACACATCCCGTCCATGAAATGCGGATCGGCAGCCTTGTCAAGGAGCTCGAGCGATGGGAAGAAGAGCGCCTAAAGGCCGTTGCCGCGCCGGCAAAGCCTAAGTAATATCTGGTCATACCTCTGCGCCTCCACCCCGCATCCCAGGCGACTTGAGCTAATTATCACACCTGTAACATACTGTCATCCTTACACTTACCCCCTGACCCGCCTGGTTTCTTCTCATCGACTACAGTAGTATAGTAAGTAGTAGCACCTTCCATCATCTACGTAAGTAATCTTTTCCACTGTACAGTACAACAATGGATACAGTCCTCGAAATATCTAGCAATCTTTAACGTACGGGTAGTAAATATTTATGTGTCTACTAAAAGTGGCTGTTGTTCCCCTTCTAAATAAGGCGCCTTGTAACGCCGTGTAAGTCTAGTGTTTCGCACGCCGTCGACAGATTCTTCCACTTCCTCGACGATCTCGTACCCACCTCGCTTGGGGAGGTAAATAATCCAAAGCCAATAATAGAGGCCGCAGAACTGAATCAATCGTCAGCAATATTGTAGTGGCTATAGTCAGCTGTGCTGCTCACCAAAAGCAGCATTATTCCGCCGACGCAATACCTGCATCAATGGCGCCAGATTGTCAATACATACTACCTCCGACTTGAAATATCAAACAATCGAGAAACTTACGTTGCATACCAGAACGAAACATCGGCGTGCCCGGATTCCGGAGGAACCCTATAAATCAAAGTCAGATATAGACTAGTTATAATTAGTGTTATCTCCAATCACCAAGGCAAAAGTAGTAGCAGGATGCACGCTGATAGATAGAAGAATATCGCGATGTCGTTCGCCTGTAAGGGCGCCGGGGACAACCCCTTCCGGGCTCGCCTTCGCCGTAGCACCCATACACCATACGCATTCAACGATTGGAACACCTTGAAAAGGCTGGTGAGCCCGGTTGTGAACCAAAAAAAGGTGTATTTACCAGGTGTGGGTAGGAGACCAAGTCCATGATGAAATTGAAGGCGTCCTTCGCGGGTACAATGAGCAGCACTATGACTGTGAAAATACTGCGTAGAGCCACTGGCCCGAATGGAGTGCCGAACGGCTTTATCGAGGAGAAAAATGAGGGGAATGGCAGTAGCCCTTGCCTAGCTATTTCGCGAAGTACTCGAGCCTGAATCTCGAATCAGAATGTAATTTTGAGAGCTAAAGACAACACTCACCTGGCCCAGGTTCTAAATGGATCAAAAAAGAAAAATCAATCAAAGAATATTGCAGAGCTGAAGGCAAATTACCACAGCAATCTGACAAGCACACAGAGTAATTAGTGAAAAAGAAAGAAGAGTGCTTGTATTGACGCACAATATTTCCAAAACAACTCAAAGAGACTAGCAAAGGGAAAGCTGTCGCTCCCTTGGTCCCGAATATGCGCTGAAAGAATAAAACTGCGACAAGTTGGCCAGAAGAACGAATCTCGTCGGCAGGAATTGCGGCAACATATGCCACGTTTATGAATAGATAAAGGACAGTGATCAAGAGCAGAGAGATTCGGCTGGCCTTTCGAACGGTACGGGCAGGGTCATTACTCCTCATTTCGCCCATAACGTTGAATGCATTGGCCCACCCAACGAACGAATGATTTGATTTAATCTGCATACCACGAGCTATTAAAGGACTTCCTTTTCAAAGTAGAGAGTAAGCTCACCACAGCGGTAGAAAGCGCATTCCCATTCCAATAACTGCCCTCAAATGGATGTTTAAAGTTTGTATATGGGTCTTTGATGCGAGTCAGTCCAGTGAGCACTGCAACTCCGCTAACGACCATGCTGTTGTATTTTTCTTCAGCAGTTTGAGGGATTAGTCAAACAGAGAGTCAACTCACAAAGCAAGTGCGATAACCTTAAGGGTGGTGAGGACGTTAAGAGCCCGCAGAGCCCATTTTGTGGAAGTAATTACAACTTTAAGATAATTAGACGGGACCCCTTCCTCCATAAAACAGGTGACTCACTAGCTGCAGTAATGAAGACCACGACAAGGGCTACGATGGTTTGGCTCTTCGTGGTCACGGGAATGTCGAAGGCGGACAGAAAATATTGCGCAAAAATAATAGCGTTTGAGGCATTTATTCTGTCATTCCCGTGTAAGCGACCCACTGGCCACAAAGTAGCTCGTACTTACGAAGTCAGTATCACGACTGTAGCATACATAATCGATACGAGAAACCGAGGCTTGGGGTATGCTTGTTCTAAATAAACGACTTCCGCTCCGGATCTATGAGGAAACATTGATGCATATTCTGAATAGATAGCGAGACCCCCTGATTAAAGCAAATCAGGGCGAGCTCAGACGAACAGGTTGATTCGCCTCACCGAAAGCAAAAATAGGTGACAAAAACCAAAACGAGAGTAATAGTCCGATAGATCCCACTGAGTGGAGGATGGCCCCAGGAACAGCATAAATTCCAGATCTTCGAGAATGGGATAAGAGATGCGGAGAACGGCGCACATAAAGAAATATTCATACCCAGTCATTTGCCCAACGTTAAGCATCACAGCAGACAATAACGTCACCTCTCGACCTAGGAGATTGCTCTACTAAGGAATTCAGAGAATGAACATATGCACTCGAAACGCCCTCTCGTACCGATTCCACTGGCGCCAGATCAGAATCTGACGCCTTGTGCAGGTCTTGTTCATCCTCCGGGTTCGAAGATTGGGGGAGCTCACTAGCCAGGTCCGACATCTGGAGATGTATGGTACAGAGGAAAGGAGCGCTGTGTATAAGTGGAGAGGTTCCAGTTCATGTAGACTGTTGTAGACTGTTATCTGCCAGGCTGCTGACGAAAACCGCAACTACACCATCTTTGACTACAGTGGCGTCATGGTCCAATCGGATGTCCTTTTGTCAACTTGTTCGTACACGCTGCTCATAAATAGACGAGGATCTGTTTTAGGGTGACTTTACAGGGGAAGCTGCGTCGTGAGTGACAAGTGAGTGAGTGAACTTTGATATTTACGTACAGTCGCAGTCGCCGAGCAGCCGAATATGATAGATGTTCTCAAAAAGGGAAGATATTCCGCTCGTGGCAGAAATAAACTATTGTCAGATTAGATATTATTTTATTGTAGAAACTACAGAGAAATTGTGGCGCGCTGAGAAAAATAATACGGTAGTACAAATGAGAATTTTGTCGGAGAGAAATCTATTGTGAGGAAGTAAGATCATCTAGATGTCTATCAAGAGCGGTTCTTCTCTTCCATTGGCGATCGATGGAGCAAATTCCTTGTAGCGCCGGGTGAGTTTTGTGTTTCGTACGCCATCTGCGGACTCTTCTACTTCCTGTACAATTTCATAGTTGCCGCGTCTGGGTAGGTATATGATCCAAATCCAGTAGTAGAGGCCACAGAACTAAATGGCTGATGAGACCCAGATCGTTCAAATTTTTTAGTGTTAAATCCGCGCTCACCGAAAGCAGAGCTACTCCAGCAACGCAATATCTATGTCGTAAATCGGGAAAGTTAGTGTATGAAGAAGAATACAAGCGTGTCTGTTACAGGACTCACGTAGCATACCAAAATGATACATCAGCATGACCACGCGCTGGAGGCACCCTAAAAACAAAGAAAGTCAAGACAGCGACAAATTCAGACGTGCTGTACTTACCAAGGTAATATCAAGAGAAGGATGCACGTTGCGAGATATAGTGATACTACAAGCGTGCTCGCCCTCAATGGCGCTTGTTCGAATTTACATTGGCTTCTGCTGCTGCGCAAAACCCATATACCATATGCTAGTGCAGCTTGAAATACCTTTTAAATATACCTCTTTAGCTCAGCTAGTATATCAATGGTCAGGACAAAATGCTTACAAGGTTTGGGTAGGATACCAGATCCAAAATGAAATCGAATGCATCCTTCGCCGGCACAATAACTAGCAACAGAGTTACTAAAAGGCTGCGCAGAACCAGGGCTCTTAGGGGGGTCCCAAAAGGTTTCACTGAGGAGAAAAACGCTGGATATGGTAATAGCCCTTGTCTGGCTATCTCACGCAGTACGCGAGCCTGGGGAATAGGTCAAAAAAACGAAGAAATTAACAAACAACGGAGGTTGAATAATACCTGGCTTAACGTCTAAATTTATTTACGATTAGCTCAACATCGGGATAGAATATAACGCTTTATTCACCACCGCAATCTGTTGAAAGTGTTAGAAATTAAACAAAGCAAAACCATGCTTTGTGGCTCACAATGCTGCCAAAGCAATTTAACGCGACTAGCAACGGGAAAGCTGCCGTGCCTTCAGACCTGAAAATGCGACGAAAAAACAAGATTGCTACAAGCTCATCCGGGACCCTCATGTCGCTCACGGGAATTGCAGCAACATAGGCCACATTTATGAACAGGAAAAGAGCGGACACCACATATAAAGAAATTTGACTAGCTTTGCGGACAGTCCGAGCAGGGTCGTTGCTTCTTATCTCTCCCATAAGATTGAACGCGTTGGCCCAGCCGCTGAATGCGTGATTGGATTTGACCTGGAATGCGTTGAGTGGAGTCATTAATGTTACTGGGTTGTTTTTGCTTACAAAAGCTGTCGCTAACGCGTTTCCATTCCAGTAACTGCCTTCGAAAGGATGCCTGAAATTTGCATATGGGTCCCGAATGTGGGTCATTCCAGACAGTACTGCAATTCCGCAACCAACCATACTGGTCAACAATTTTTTCAGTGCCTTAAATTCGCCGACACTCGTTTGTAAATTTCACCCACAAGATAAGTACAATCATTTTGAGAATAGTAAGAACGTTGACGGCCCATAGTGCCCATCTTGTTGAAATAATTACAACTGATAATGAAACAAGTCCATAACATCAATTAGAACAATTAGTTTGCGTCGCATGATGACTTACGGGCTGCAGTAGTGAAAACCACGGCGAGGGACACCATGTTTTGATTCATCGTCGTGACGGGGACTTGAAAAGCAGAGAGAAAATATTGGGCAAAAATAATTGCATTTGAAACGTTCAATCTGTCATTTCGAAAAGTTAGTATGAGAGGAATTTCCGGGAGATCGAGAGAACACCCACGAAGTTAAAATTAAGATTGGAGCAGATACAATGGGCGCAAAAAATCGAGGCTTGGGGAAGACTTGTTCCAGGTACACAACTTCCCCACCGGACCTGTGAGGAAATAGGGACGCAAATTCTGAATAGACAGCTAGCCCTCCTGGTTTCATCGAATATGAATATGAATTGAAACTCATGCAAAAGAGTGCAACCTTCTCACCCAAGGCAAAAAGAGGAGACAAAATCCAGTATGAAAGGAGTAAGCCTACGGAACCTACGGAGTGTATGATGGTCCCGGGAACTGCATAAATTCCAGATCTTTCACGGTCTTGTAAGAATGCAAATTTCAGAAGATGTACAGTGATACTTACCCAGTCATTTGGCCAATGTTAAGCATAACAGCTGATAGTAGAGTCACTTCTCGGCCAAGCAGGCCAGCCTGTATGAGATGCGTTCAAACTCGAGGCATATTGTCGTCTGCAGGTAGAAATTACCGATTCTGACGGCGCTAAGTTTGATGCATTTGGTGATCCTAGATCTGTCTCGGAAGTCAATGTGTGCTGTAGATCATTTGTACTGCAAGACATAGTAGGGGAAAAGGAGGCGGGGGTTTCGACTTGCGAGGACATTCAGAGAGGAATGCAGTTCCAAGACGGAAGAATGTGAAAAGCCAGATATACAGCCTCCTCGATATCCCCTGACATTCAGATTGCTTTCGAGCGTGCTGACGAAAATTGCAGGTAGAATGTCTTCCATTGCCGTGGCGTCTTGCTTGGGGGTCCTGCTCTGCTCGGTGCTTCGAGTGCTTTTCGTCCAAGCAGCCAATCAATTTGACTGTTGCTCCACTGCTCCAGTCTTTCTGACGACGTTTCTTCAGGTCAGAAAGCAGAAGAGCGAAAAATATTGTCATAGTCATTGGATGACTGTTCAAACGTTCAACGTTCAGGCAAGTTGGACGAGAACGAATTTGGCCAAGTCACATTCACCCGGGCCCGGGCCCCACCGACCGGGATACGTCTCCAGGCGGCCCGGAAGCCTGGGTAAGTCAAACCTTTGACTTCAATTTTTTTTGTGGGCTTAAGTACTCGAAAATAGGCACACAGTTAATTTTTGTATGGGAACCGTTTTCTGTTCAATTCGAAGGTCTATTGTGTGTGATGACCATACAAACAATTACAGTGCAGAGCGCAGAGCTCCCAGTATAGCTACAATTGAGATTCAAGCAACGATCTGATAACTAGATGGGTATAATAATTAAAAGATGAATAAACGAGAAAGGACCTAGTTCGCCGCCGCTATGCATGTAGCCTGCTGTGCGTTGCAAGCGGAAACTGTGAGCCCGTTCTTGTTGCCTGAGGCATTTGCGGCATTAGCGCACTGGTTGTTTTGAACGTCGCTTTGAATGGATGTATTTAGTTAACGGACGCGACAGGAGCGGATAAGAGGATGCGACATACCAAGAGCGGACGATGGCACTCTGCTGGCTGTTGAACACTGAGTTTCCAGCCACTTGGAATTGCCCGTTGCCGATGGAAGTGACTGCTGGGGCTAATACGTTGCCGAGAGCCCCGGTGAATGTCTGGAGGTTACCAGCGGTAGCGGTAGTAGCAGTAGTTGCAGGGACTGTCGCTGCAGTGTTGCTGTTGGTCGATGCAGAACTAGCGGCGGTCGAAGAAGCGGCAGTCTGAACAGTTGTATATACCATTAGCGTCCGCCGTGAACGTGAGCAGCTCGTAAACTCACGGTAGATCCGGCAACAACATTGCCCTGGTTGTCAACTTGCGCGACAGAGGAGAATTGCTGCCGAAAAAAAAATTAGAAATTACGTGCAGGCCTACTATAAAAATAGAAGAACATACAGTGATAATTCCGAAGGCGTTGTTGAACGCATCGGCTTGAGCACCAGTTCCACTGGGCTGGGCAGCTGCTGCGGCAGTGGCAGTGGCACAGGTGGTTTTGGCGGTCTGATCAGCACCGCAGGTGTTGGTCAAAGTGTCGCAGATAAACTCTGTCATGGAGTTTAGCCAGCCAGCCACTTCGATAACTGAAAGGAGCAAAACGCACGAGTGATGATGCCAATGTTCTGGGCAGATCCATGGTTGTAGGATACTAGAATATCTGTCAGCGCAAACTGCGAACCAAGGCGCGTAGATATTACCTTGATCAACTGGCTCAAAGCTGGTCTCCTTGCGGTTGTCGAAGCCAACACCGAACTTGATTTGAGGGACTGTGCATTTGCCAAAGTTGCCGATAGAGCTTGAGCTTGTCGATGCGGCAGCGGTGGTAGCCGCGGCAGCGGTGCTGCTAGCGGCCTCGGTAGCAGCAAGGGTAGCAGCCGCAGTAGTCGCTGCTGCTGCAGTGGTAGACGCAGCCGTGCCGCTAACGGGTCTACCCTGATCGTCGATGGCGGCAACAGCTGTGAAGTCCTGTCGGAGTGATCAGAAACGAGAGGTAGGGGAGGGGACACAGAATGACATACGGTGTCGATTCCGAAAGCGTTGTTGAAGGCATCGGCTTGGGCTCCAGTCTTGGCAGGTGCAGCAACGGCAGCTGCCGCGGCAGAGGCGCACAGGGTCTTGGCGTCTTGGTTGGCCTTGCAGCTGTTGGTCAGAGTGTCGCAGATGAATTCTAGAATTTAAGGTAAGAGAGGCTTCACAACTGCCATAATGATCGACATACGAGTGATGATGGCAATGTTCTGAGCGGAGCCGTGGTTGTAGGAAGCTGACGCGCATATCAAATCAGAGACGGTCAATTATAATAATTGGTTACTGCTCACTCTTGTCAGTTGGCTGGAAGCTAGTTTCCTTGCGATTATCGAAGCCCACACCAAATTCAATCTCGGGGACGGTGCACGATCCGAAGTCAGCAGAGCCAACGGTGGTATCGGTAGTGGCAGGGGCAGCAGCAGTGCTGGTGGCAGCGGCCGCGGTTGTCGTAGCGTCCCCTACAGAAACTGTAACAGCATCTGTGGGTGTAGACGTGACTGTCCCGGTAACGGTGACAGTAACAGCAGTCTATGATGTACAAACTGGAGATTAGAAATATTCGGTGTCTAATTGACGAAGAGCGCGTACAGGGCAATCGGATGCGGTGGCATCAGTAGCAGTAGCGATAAGAACGGCACCTGTGTCTGTAGCAGTGGCAGTGGCAGCAACGGAAGTCGAAGCAGCAGAAGAGCTTTAAAACAGATTTAGACGGAGAGACTCAGACTCGGGGGAAGGGGAAAACATACTCGGAAGCGGCAGAGTCACCGAAGGGGAAGGTATTAGCCTGGGAACCTTTGATGACGGTAGCTTTGGTTGCAGGATCGAAGAAGAGAGTAGGATCATTGGCAGGATCCTGAGCCTGGACGAGGCCATTCAACTCCGGATTCTTGGGTGCTGTTTGACAGAAAACCGAATTTCTGTTCTTTGGAGGGTTGGTCGTGAAGTCCTATTAATAACAAATTTATAAGAAACTTGTATAACATTTCAACGTATGCCCAGGACTCACAGGAGGCGTGTTCTTCTCGGCTTGACGATATTCAATCGCAGCAGCCACCATGACCGCGGCTGTGGCGGCATCGAACTGCTTGCTCGCATCTGTGAGAAAGAATGTTTAATTAACTTCCGGTAAGGAACAATGATAGCACATACCGATGATAGCGTCGGCCATATCCTGCTGTGAGCACTCGGGCTGGGCAGCGAGCAGAGGAGTGATGGCCTGGCCTGCCAAAACACCACAGACCTGACCCTCGCACGCACTGCTAAGTTTATCAATAACCGCGGGGTGCTCCTGTCCAAATCGGCGGGGATACAACGAGACGGAGCGTCCATCCCTCTCCAGCCATCGTTCGCGTCCAAGGACTTGCTCCGGAGTAATAAAGAGCGTGGACAATGCCAGAAGTACGAAATTTGTTTTCATGAACATGTTGCTGGTGGCGAGGTGTAATAGTCTTCACAGAAGTAGGTGCAGATGAAAAGAGAGTGTGCAAGCAATAGACCCTTGAAAGAATTGAACAGAAAGGAAAGACTCCTGGTCGATATTAGAGAAGGCAAAAAATGAATGAGCCGTCAACGACACAAGTCTGGGGGTTCTCTGAACCAAAGGAAAGAGGGAGAAGATGTTTCCGCTCAGTCGCCATGTGCCCGTTTAATACTCGATTTCAAGGCCCAGGGCGGCCATGAGATCGTTCTGACTTCATAGAGCATCAGAAGATAGCCGATAAACGACCGAGACCTCGAGGTTGCCTGAGGTTGCTCTGCCAACATTTACAAGGCCCGAACGCAAGTGCCAAGAAAGGTATGTCCACAAAAACTTGCTTATAGACACGTGTACAGAAGTGCATGCTCGTATCCAAGCGGCGGCAATATGGCTTAATTATGCCTTAGAATACGTCGATCTAAACGCGCAAAAGCATTGGAAGAAAAAATCTTCAGGGGAATTCCTGGCGGCCTTGGTGTCGATCCAGTGGATATGGCTTATGGAGCAAATGCAGCATTTGAGCATGGATGAGGCAAGAAAAGAGACAGAAAATCCTGTGATCGCACGCTCAAAAGTAATTTACGGGTTTATGTAAGTGCTTGTGCTCTGCGTGCCACGATCTTCGCGAATCAACTGTCTCCATCGTCACTATCACTCATGCTCAATATTTCATTGTTGTTGGATTTGGTCGATGTTTACCCATGTCCCCACCCATTTTAACCCCTCGCATCCGAGTCCAAGTTTAAACTGGTGCATATGTACGGCATAGAGGATGATCCCTTTGCGCAAACCTTCGACTGTTACAGACTATTATCCGACCTTCGTCCTGATGTTCAAAGGCGAATTATGAAAGAGGAAACAACCATACGAAATTCATCCTGGCTTTATCAATTCTGTCGTCATGCTGCGTGTCAACGAGTATGACCACAAATCTCCAAAAATCAAAAGTTTGGGCTCGCGTAAAAGTCCAGGCGGGCCGTCGCTGTAAGTCCATATGAGACGCTGCAGGCCGCCGTTGCGCTCCGTGCCGCTAAATTGGTAGCAATTTTGAAGCAGCCGAAGATGAAGTGATCTGTTGTGATGAGAGCTGCACAAGGTAGAGATTTTCTTGTCAACTCTCTGATCGTTCTCGGGCATATCCTTGGGTGACAATGCGCAATTTCAAATGTTAGACCCATTTTTATTTCTTCAGTATCTATTCATTATGCTAGAGCTCACCAAGCTGTCCTTATGAAGAAAATCAGCGCGGTTCATAGAGCGTATAATCTGGCCTACACACCACACATTTTCTGTTCGCCATGACTTTCAAAATTGGTACAAATCAGTCCTGAGATAAACATTTCTCACATGTTCCAGAGAGCGACCTGCATTTGTACTTGGTGTGAGAGTGTGAAAGTATACCTCATGTCCCTAGATGGCTCGCCGGAGTCTAAAAAACGGAAAACATCCGCCAGCAAGCTACACCCCGGACAAGAAATCGGGCTCGGAGAATTGAAACTTGGATCTTAGCGATTGAACCACGTTCCATATCTACGAAAAAATCAATCTGGCGCGTATCCCAGCGCTCTTTGAGCGTGACCTGGTATCTGGGTCTTTATTGGCTGGATCGTGAAGGGCAAGCGTCCGAAACTAACACGATCCCAGGCATAAGAAATTCAAGAACCAATGGGAAGAGTGCGGTAACTTACTTTGCCAGAATACCTCCCTCCTTCTAATTGGCACCTCAGAAGCCGTTACCAGCCTACTACGCAGCAAAGTCTGGCAAGGCTTGGGACAGCTTGGAACCTGAGGTGAGTATATAGATGCTAGCTGTAAACTTTTCAACGCGTCTTAATGGATTTGTTGAACGTCACGATGGTCGCTCCACTGCATGCAATTGGTTATCGAGAGATTGAGAGAAGGAAGCATCACAAGTTCAAGTGCAGGAGAGTGGAATAAATTCTTGCACAAGAATCTACACGTGGCCATTCCATTCAACGCGACCCAGAGGCAGCCGTTTATATTTATCCTGCGTCTATCCCAATTCCAAACCTCAGATCGCGGAAATTGTGAGGCCCCTTTGAATTGACCCTTAGTGGTGGTGGTGGTCGCCATGGACCTCCTCGCCTTGGTAGTCAATGGCATAGACTGTTCAGGCATGTTATAAACTTGCATAAAAGAGGAAAGCGTATAGTCACGCACCCGAGCCGCACTCTACGCAACGACCGATCTTGTCCTTCTCGAGGTTGAACCAGGCAACGTCATGCGAGTCAGCGGGGAATCCTGTGCACCCAACGAGACGCTCAGTATCCTATCCCCATAGATACTACGTCAGCAAGGCGCGAATAACAGAGTATATGCGCATGAACAGTCACATACGAAGGATGGGACCAGAATGGGGTCCGCCTTGGTGCCAATGCGGGATGCATCTAGAGGAGAGTCGTCGAAGATCTTGATTCCCTCGAGTTCACCAAGGAGCTGCAGGCGCTGTAGACCGGTCACCTGCTCGATGTCGGAAGGGACCTCTCCAGGCTTTCCTCCCGTACCGTACAACTGAGGAGGAGGCGGACCCGACTGGACGCGGAGGGAAGTGGAGAATGCGCGCAGCGACGAGCCGGAGGGCTTCGCGAATGCGCGCGCGGCCTGGGCGGCGGGACGAGCTGCACGAACAGCGGCGTTGAACATGACTTTTGGGAAACTACTGAAGGGAGGGCTCGACACAGGAGAGACGAATTGTGATGTCACGGAAAGTCACACTGCCCCGGGCTCTTCCGCGTTGATCTGGCCAAAACTGGGCCGAAATCTGGCTGGGTCTAGCGCCTGCTGTTATCTCTCGCTAAAACACTTTGTGTTGTATCATCAAAGTGGCTCGGTAAAATTACATTCGTGAATAAAAATGATACACATTGGAGAGTCGCGTTAGCCATAAAGATTTGTGGGGAACTTGAAATTATTCACCCACAAACCGAATGGCATAGGTAATTATCAAGAGGTAGGGTACTAGTGCTTTTCATTTGAGTCCTCGTCGCTCTTTCTCTCGTCGACCACTTTAGTGTCGTTGAATAGACCAAGTTTGCGGAAGATGGCATCCTGGCGTTCCTGATCTGCCACTGCAAGCCCTCCATCCCCGAATACGTCGTCCATCTCCTCGAGGGTAAGACCTGTTCCAAAATATTTAAGTAATGCTGGAGTCAAATAAAACCAAGGGAGTCTAATTGTACCTTTTGTCTCTGGGACCTATTGATTTGACTTTAGTCAATGTCGTGGACCGTTATTGACCAAGTTGACTCACGAAAAAGAGAATAAAAAATCCTCCCAAGAAAGAGAATAACTACGAGAAAAATAATTTAATGTCCACCCCATAATCCTAAGTTCTCAACGAAACATACCCCGAAGAATATAAAAGTTCCATAAGTCAGATGCTTCAGCATGGTGGGTGTGACCTGCGAAATGGTCAGGCTTGTGAACGAAGGGACAGCGTTGGCATAAACTTACTTGTCCCACTGTAACAGAAATACGCATCGTCAATTTTCAAGCTAAACTTATAGACACGGAGGAGACACACCAATGAAGTTGTTCATCTATTACAAAAATCAAATATATGAGTACCACTTGAGAAAATAATCGATGATACGAGTATTACCCAGTTCGAGGAAGCCGCAATAGAAAGACCTTTTCCTCGGACGCTCAAAGGCCAAATCTAAGCCGGCGGTGAGAATAGAGACAAAGTGCACGCATCTAACTGTCTCACCTCTGCTACGAGAATCCAAGCACAAGGTCCCCAACTATACCCGAAGCCTGAATGGTATGATTTGTTAAATGTACTTTTCAAGTGTATAGAAAGGATAGGCGCACCAATCGCGAATATCCAGACAAACACGCAGGCGACCCAACCAGCAGCTGTAATAATCCATGAGACATAACCACGACTGTCGCAAATATTTGCGCTACATACCAACGTGGCTGAGAAAAGAAGTCAGATAAGAGGCATGGTATGATATCGAATAAGGGTTACATACGCCGGCCAGTCATGTTGAAACCTAGCAGTCAGGATGGCTACGATGATATGGCACCTGAGAGTGAATTTATGAGACAAAAAAAAATAGTGTAAATGTGCCTTGAGACTTACGCGGCCATAAGGAAAGCTCCCGATACTAGTACAGGCTTGCGTCCGACTTTGTCTATCCAGATAACAGCAGGGATGGTGGACAAAAATGTTCTGCACAGGAATAAACAAGGGGCCACGTCGGTGAGATCAGGGACTTACGCAATACCCACAACGCCGGTGGCAAGGAGGGAGAGGGCATTTCCGGTGAGACCCAACGATTGGAAGATGGTTGGCGCGTAGTAGAGAATTGCATTAATACCAGCTGTGTAATACCGTCAGTGGACGTTCCTGACTTTCTGGTAGACATCAACTTACTCCACTGTTGGAAAAACATGGTCCTGATGGCCGTCGTGTGAGCGCTAATATACTTCGATAGCCCACGCTCTGAAGGCAACTTACAAAGTTCCAACCGCAACTCGATACAGAAGAGCTTAATATAATAAATAAATGACCGTCCCCTACGGCATAAAAATTGATATTTTACTTACTTCTGTTGGTCACAAGGCTGAGATAGTCGTAGAGCCCGAGCTTGAAGTTAGACGACCAGGAACCATCCTGATATTGAGGGAAGTTCAATTCAGAGGTTTCTTTCTCGAATAGGTATTGTGCGCGAATTTCCCTGATGTTTCAGAACGTGTCCTTAGTGAAAAATAAAGACATAATTAAGGGAGAGTCGCTCACAAAAATTCAATCTGAACAATCTCAGAGTCCGGAGGCATGTTACGCGCATTGCTGAGGACCTCCAGAGCTTCATCGTCGCGTCCTTGGTTGACGAGCCATCTGCACAAGACGCCACAAAGGTCAAATTGGGATACTTGGTACAGATACTTATTTCCCGGAGCGGTAACTCACCGTGGTGAGAAAGGCATGAAGAGGATCCCAACACCCAGAATAATGGCTGGTACCAACTGCAGAGCCAGAGGTATTCTCCAAGCGGCTTCGTGCTGGCCGGGCCCCGTTCCTCCGATATAATTCGTACCTACGGAGGAAAGGGAAAAAATAGGTCAGCATATACGAGGATAGCGGCCCGCGGGATGCCTACCGAAGTCAATCCAGAAAGAGACCATGATCCCGAATGTGATGGCCAACTGCTGGAGGGCAACGAGACTGCCTCGTACTTCAGGGGGAGCAATTTCCGCATTGTACAAGGGTACCGCCATACTCAGCGACCCGACTCCAAGACCGGTGACAAAGCGACCGCCATAGATCGACGACGGGCCAAACGCCGTACTCTGGACGATGACACCAACACAGAAAATGACCACAGCTGAGATCGCGAGAAAAAGAACCAATCAGTTCTCTACCCATGGTAGGTAGTTATGGCTTGAATAATTTACCCAGGACGATAGTGTACTTTCGCGACAATTTGTCAGCGAGATAGCCTGCGTCATGAGACCGTTAGAGATGCATTGCAATGATTGTAATGAAAAGGCGCACCTGTCATGAGCACGCCAAACCAAGCTCCTAATTCCAGAATAGAGACCAGCCACCCTTTTTTCCCAGTGTCAGAGACCGCGTCCCCCATTCTTTGATCAAAAGTGTACATCCTGTTGTTTAAATGAATATTTTCGGACAAAAAGGCAGCCGAGAGGGCGTCAGAGGGGCATTAAACAACGTACGCAAGTACTCCGGAGAAAACACCCTTGAGTGGTGGAGAAAAAATGTATTGATTCGGTAAATCTGATACAATGGCAGAAAATTGGGACCCACCTGATTGTATCCTGAGCACCGACAACATGTTTTCAGAGGCGGGGTTACAAGTTGCTGCATCAAAATACATACCGTACAACCTTGAAAATTGTGTTCAGAAGGGTTACCTTCACAAGTAAATGTTTACTTACAAGCCACCTAGAGAAGCGAACACTGCAATGGCAAAGATCTTGCGATTATGAACTAACCCAGCCTAGCCGCACATTGATCAGAGAATTGTACACCCACAGCATCAAGCAAGAACGTACCCATCCCGATTCGCCGACCAGAGCCTTGCGACGAGACGCAGAAAGTGAAATTCCACCAGCAGCTGCTCCGCCCATTTTTTCAGGGAAGATAGAAGGATAGGATTGGATGGTATCCGAGACCAACGCATTGAACTTTTATAGCATACCAGAAATATCCCTTCTGGATCTCGTAGTATTCTCGGTGGCAGCTGTTGTGCTCCAGACTTCCCCAGCTCCAAGAGGTTGGATGAATTTGCAAACGAGCGGAGCAACGGTCCGCCAGATAGGTGTACTATGCAAGGCGAATTTTTGTTCGTTCCGTGACGTGTCTTACCACCTGCGACTTGTCGTCAGTACCATTGCACGGAATCGGGGAACCAGGTCTATTCATGTATTCTTTGCTGGCAAATCATTCTTCTGGATGCTTTATGTCCTGCAGAATAAAGAAAAACAGATCGAGTCCCGGTCCAGCGGTGTAAAGGTAAACGAACGTGTGTATTTATAAACGGATGTACGAAGGCCACATGGTCAATAACGCTATAGATAGTATATATGATGGAGGTATCTCATCTTGGGACATTATTAGAAGCCTTCTAAGTCCATTAGTAGTCCATGTATAGTCCATGATGCATGTTCTACGCCGAGGCCTACGACAAATTCTTCAGAGAGCAAGAGCAAGGAGAGCGCTCCCAACTACGGCGACGGCACCAGCGCCGGCGTATTTGGAGATAGCAGCAGATGTTGTTGTAGATGTCGAGGCAGTGGTGGTCTTGGCCGTAGTAGTGCCGGAAGTGCCGGAAGTAGTAGTAACAGCCGAGCCACCAGAAGCACTACCAAGCGAAGGGGTCAGACAAAAAAGAAAGTAAAGCATAACAGAAGTCATACGCGGTAGTGGTTGCAGCGCTGGTGGATGCTGGGGTTGCAACAGCAGTTCCCTGGCTCTGAGAAACGGTCTGCGTGGTACAGGAGGTGTTGGTGCTTCCTAGAAACAGGTTCAAGTTAAAACCTCGCCCGAGAAACGTGATACCACGTACCGCCAGAGAGGACGGTGAAGGAAGCAGATTGCGCAAGAGCACCAGTGTTGTCGCGCAAGTTAAGGAAAGCGGATACACCTACAACATATAATGTCAACCCCCCGAATTATGCGCAAAGCAGGGTGTACGTACCAACGTCAAGATTGGTCAACCACGTCACCGAATTGCCTTGTTGTGTGCCCAAATCAACGAGGGCGGCAGCTGAGGGTTGACCAGCAGGCAAGATACTGTCAAATTCGTTGGCAAAAGCTTCACATACTCAAGCGAACAGTTTATACCTCTGAAAATTTCCCATATACATTCAATGTCACCGGTATGTGTTTACGCATGAAAATGAACGCACCAAGAAATAGGGGGCTGTACGATGATCGGAGTGTTAGCATTGAGCATTTAGTCGAAGGACAACAACACATACGAGTTCCTCCAGTCCATGTAATCAGAGTTGGCAGACAAACGACAACATTAGTACTGTATATGGCACGATTAGAGTCGCTCCAGTATCCCACAAAAACCAGCGGGCGTACAGGGAATTAATAGTGAAGGTCTGGGCAGAGACTGTGGAGGCCACGAAGGCGACTACGGCGAGGGGAGTAACGAAGGACTTCATCGTAAAGTAGTAGAAGATGATGGGGAGGAGAGAAAGATGGATTTTGCACTCCGCTGGCACACTGGTCTCTATAGCGCCGCTTCTTTTTTGCAGTCATCAATCCGCTGACGGCTTCTTACATGTGTGCATCATCATCCATCCGTCATTTCACTCCACGGCAGCACTTCATCTCACAAACAAGTACCCTCAAATTTCACGATGCATATCCCCAGTTCTAGGTATTATTCGCAGAGGCGAATTCGTGTCTAAAGCTCTTGCTCTGCAGTTTGTGGTGATACTAAAATGCAGATGGTTATTCCAGGAAGTTTAAAACCGAAATAGGTTTCCATCTATCACCAACAATCCTTGTCAAAAACACAAGATGACCAACATTCAGCAGGCAGTGAGTAAAGCTGTGCTTATTGCCGTTGATACAGAATCGTGCTGCTGAAATTCACCAAAGTAACAGGAGGAGAATAAGGCATTAGGTATTATTTATTGTATCTTTCACAAGGATTTATATATCATTACTAAGTATCAGGGTGACTATGTGATAAAAACATTTGCTGTATCAAAAACGTCTCTTCCACTTCTGGCATCACACTAGCCAGCATATCACGCGTCGTTTTGACTGGTTTCCATCCGAGAAGCCTCGCTCTGTTGCCCCTACACCGACAATTGCTGCCCAAGAAATCAGATCCCTGATAAAAACAACGTCGTTAGTTCAAAATAGCCTGGACGATTTTCGTGGCAGATCACTTACTCCAAAATAGCGCGCAAGTTCATCATCGGTGAACGCTGAAGGTTCCAGATCGCTGCGCACGCCCATGACGTTCATGCCCTCGCAAATTACTTTCCCCAATTGGTACATTGTATGTTCGCCGTTTTCCGCAAAGTAGAAGCCGTCGCGGCCGTGTGCTGCGTACTCCGGGCGCACAATGATGGTATTCAATAAAAGGATATAAAGATCTGCCACTGTTTCAGAGTCATCAATGAGTAGATGGCCGGATTGCGGAGGCGATGCGAGATTTACACTCATCAACATTGACATTGGGCCACACGTTATTGCCCACTCCTATTATGCCGCCTCTTTTTCGAACCAGGGAGGCTCGCACAAGGGATGGAATTGCTATTGAATGCGAATTTTGAATACCCTTCTCCACCAGCCTACCGCTAGGTAGGCCATACGCGACGCCAGGCAGGATAATGTATGTCTTCACGAACCCTGTGTTTTGAAGGTCAGCATTTTTCAGTAAACGCAGTTAAATATAAACCACCTTCTGTATCGGCCGCTACTAACTCCACATCGACTCGTCTATGCGGTTGCGAGATTGGCGTATCCGAAAACTGCTCCGGCCGAAGGTCGTCGTACACCTCGATTTCTGTGAAATTGCCACAGGCGGCGAGATCAGCAAACACGGCTGCACCTGACTGGCATCGTAATGAGGCGGGGCTCGATGACGCGGCGGAATAACGAACTCATACAGTATGGATAAAAATCGGCACGGATCCGCGGATGGTGTGGTGCCGCCGCATTCCCTTCAGGATGGCCTGTATGGCGCTCAGATTATCCGCGTCTGCCTTTTGGAATCATCGACATTGGCACATGGGCGCGAACACGTCAAAAGGACATACCGCTTGTATCACGACATCCGCCTCCAGCGCTAGACCTTCTAGCAGTAATAAATCCGCGAACGAGCCCAGGACTGCGTTCAAGCCCGCGCATCGCAGGCTCTCCCATTTCTCTGGGGTTCGTGCAAGCGCAGTGATATTGAAATTGGCAGCATGCGGATGATCCAGCAGTCGCAGCGCTATAGACCCACCAATGTAGCCTATAAACAGTAAATTAGAACCCCATGTTGTGTAAGACTACGGTAAATACCTACCAGTTGCACCAAGTATGAGAATGTTGATCTTCCCGCTCATCGTCAAGCCAATAATGTACTGAGAGTCTGGTAAACTGAACAAAGGATGTAAAGATGTTATAGCTTCGGGAGAAAGAGACCTTGGAAGGATTGACGGTTTTTATACCTTTCTGTAAACAGACAATTTATGTTAACCGAAATACTGCGTGCGCGGCGGGAAAGCGGTGCTTGAGGTCGAGTCAGCAAGAGCGTGCCAGGGCGTGCCTCTAGTGCTCGTGACGTAATACGATTTTGATTGCCACCGCTTTGGCCTCCCTGATTCTTATTTTCTTCGGGGATAGTAGCCTCGGGTCAGTCCGATGTTATCTGTCCTTTCTTCTATGTATTGAGATTCTTGCCACATATATGATCTGCTATACTTCATGTAGAAAGGTCACAGAAGTAGATGCAATAACTTCAGCACAACGCACCGCGATTTACCAAGAGGCAGTGGAAAGTGCTATCTGAACCTGATATTCATGCGCGTGTAGGAGTAGTATCTATATTGTTCGGGCGGCTATTGACGGGGACGATAAGCAGCGAACAAAATATTATCTTACCAGATATCACAAAAATCAGGTAGACAATACTTAAATCGCTAGGCTGGTTCACTCGAGAGGTACCCAACGTACTCGGAGTTGCAGCCGAGAGTGTTGCGTACTGCAATAACTTGTCAGCAAAGGGTTGACGCAGGATAGATTACGAAGATTTAGCGGAATCTTGAAAGCATCTCTTGCTAGATGAGTTTCTATCGCCGAAGAACATGGACATGCCAAAAAATGCTTTGATCCAGGTAAGTAGTATACACGGCATGTAAAAAAAAACCGGTGATTTCTCGCACGGAAGGAAATAGACCTATGGCAATGGACCAGGAAGAATCTGGAAGACTCCGTGTTTTTTTCAAGGCAGTCACGCCGAAGACAACCTCTTCACGTCCGGAAGCACGCTTGCCAGCATATCGAGAGTGGTATAAATGGGCTTCCAGCCGAGAGAACGCGAGCGATTTGCATGGCAACGGGAATTGCTGCCCCAGAGTTTGGATCCCTGCAAATGCATGAGAATCTCTGTTTTGTATGAGCAGTCAGGGAGACACTCACATCAAAATATTTATCTATTTCCTCATCCGTAAAGGTGGAAGGCTCGGGGTCTGTGGACTTGCCAAGGAGGACCATGGCCTCTCCAATAGCCTTTCCAACCTGAATAAAGTTGTGTTTTCCGTTTTCGACGAAATAGTACCCTTCCCGGCCGTGCGCTACGCTCTCCGGAGACTGTCGGATTTTATTGAACAGTATGAGGTACAGGTCAGCAACTGTTCAAAATACGATCTCAGCATATTATCTGTGGCGGAAATGCGCAGGGGCGACATACCATCGTCGACATGGACGTTGGGCCAAAAGTTTTGCCCCGGGCCGACCATGCCGGCCCTTGCACGGGCCACGGAGCCGCGGACGAGGGACGGGATAAGGATTGCGTATGGGTTTTGAATACCTTGTTCGACCAGAAGACCCCGCGGGACACCATATATCATGGAGGGTAAGACAATGTAAGTCTTAACGTAACCTGTTAATATTTCAGCTGAAATTCGAGGGTAGAGGTCTTGAAATATGTACTTACCCTGCTTATCGGCATTGACTAGTTCGAGATCAACTGGCCTGTGCTGTTGGGTCGCCGGAAGAGTCTCAATCTGATCAGCATTGAGATCGTCGTATGTTTGGGTTTCCGGAAGATCATATCCCGCCGCATCATCTGCGAGAACACCAGTACCGGACTAACTTCAAGTGAGCCAGATGATCCTTGAACATGCGGGCACTAATGCTTACAGTTTGAATCAGAACGGGCGCTGAGCCCTTCTTGGCATGATAGTTTCGTGATCCTGCGAGAATTGCTTTGATAGCTGGGACGTCGTCCGAGTCAGCCTAAGAAGAAGAAAAAGATGATTGTCAGCGCTTAAATTGTGATGCCTGGTTATAAATCTGTGTGTACCAAGGAGATAACAATATCTGCTTCGGAAGCTAAATTTTCGAGCAGGGCCAAGTCTTGAAGAGACCCACGCACGGCGTTTACGCCGAGGGCTTGCAGCTTTTCAACCTTTTCTTGGGAACGAACAAGGGCTGTGAACTTGAATGTGGCAACATCCGGATGCTCTAGCAAACGGAGAAGGACCGAACCGCCAATGTATCCTACACATACGGGGTATGACGTCACTATTTCTGATACTGTGTTCACGAATAGCGAATTTTCTTACCGGTGACGCCGGTCAAAAAGATGTTGGTGGTCTTGGACATTGTATTTTGCTGTCGTAGGAGTTGATTGCTAGGTGTACTAAGGAGGTGGGGATGTCAGTTGAGGTGCTCCGAGGCGGCTTTTATACTACTAAGTGCCATCGATTTTTAGATGGGCAAAACGACCTTAGAATAGTGGATTCGAGCTTGGTAAGTCATCAGTTGACATTCGGATGCGATACCATAGGCAAAATTGCGGCTGACTCGAAGGTTTGAGTGAATAGGTAGGATGACTAAGGCAGTTGCGTCCCTCCAAGAAGCGCATTGAGAGACCATTGTCGCGAGAAGACCGGATCTTGGGACAGACAGACTTGATTCGAACATGAAAATGAATGGTAGACAGTGTTATTCATAGTAGCCAAAGTTTCATTGACAGAACTTAGAAGAGCACAGCAACGTGAGGAACTGAGTGCGGGTTGGGCGATAGAACAGAGTCTCTGCCATAACCAACCGTTTTCGAGAAGATAACGGTGTCCTGGTGGTCCATGGATGGGTGTTATGCGGTTGTCGAAGGCATTGTCATCGACGTATCTTGGGATAGGAAGTGCGAATGGCATGATCGGGAGTAGTTGAAGTGGAATTTATGCCTAGAAAGTCTAGCTGGGCGTAATGTCCAAGCTACAGGTAAGATCGCCGTGGAAGAATTTTTAATACGTGCAGTCGAGTGCGAAAGAGTTCCGAAGGAAGACGGTTCATGGAAGTAGGGGTTCACGTCGCTCAGTAGAGTCCCAGTCAGCACAAACCTGAGAAAAGGAGAGATGATGAGATTGGGTCCGGGCCGACGAAGCCCTAGTCGTCTTTGTAATGAGTTTTCTTGGCAATCAATCAATTAATCAAGTCTTTCTCTTTCCCAAGTCTTTCCTTCAGCTGAGTAAGGGTCCAAAGCCTCATTGCGCTTTGAAAGCTGATTGTCCGCTTATGAAGCGCTCCTATTGAACGACCCAGCGACTCTCTAGCCACAGGAGTCGAAATGGAATCGAGCGTTGCGGCCGCCAAAGTCGGAAGACATGGCAGGCTTCGCGCTCTGCGCGTATAAAAGTCAAGTACACTACCACACTGCTGTCATTCCTCAGGAAATCTGCAAGACCACACCAAGAATTAGAAGAAAAACATGTCCACGAAGACCAATATCCTCATCACTGGAGCTACCGGTGGGTGCAGTTCAGCCACGCAACATGCGTGTTGAACTTACTATCTGTATTCTCTTAGGCTACATCGGAGGCTCGGTCCTAGCGCGCTTCCTGAAGCGCCCCGACTTCTCCTCGTTCAAAATCACTGTTCTGGTGCGCTCGCCTGAGAAGGCGAAGAAATTAGAGGCGCACAATCTCCACGCCGTTGTGGGATCGCACTCAGACGTCGCACTCATGGAGACTTTGGCTGCAGACAGTGACGTCGTTATTTCTACGGTGCGTGTAGATTATTGTCTGCCAAAAATGAAGGGTTATTTAGATTGATATCTATATAGGCTGACTCAGATAACTTCGAGGCGGCTACAGCAACATTACGGGGCTTGAAGGCGCGCCATACGGCCACTGGAAAAGCCTCCATTTTTATTCATACTGTGAGGCCACTTTTCCTCTTCGTGGAGGAGTCAGACTAATTTTCGTTCATTTTTTTAGTCCGGAACTGGTGTGTTAAAAGGTTTCCAGAAGATGTGGTCAAATGGCTAATTCTTCTCAATGTTCATAGGTGTTTTAACAGACCAAGCAGCAGGGGATTACACCACGGAGACCATTTACGATGACTCTGACCCCGACCAGATCGAAACCCTTGCTGACACGCAGCTGCACCGCGACGTCGATCTTGAACTCGTTCGAGCGGACAAAGAAGGTAATAATAATAAACACACCACACGTACAAGAACTCTGGCTGATTGCATCATAATCTAAAGGTTACATTAAGAGCTATATCATTCTCCCAAGCACCATTTATGGGATAGCCGCCAATGCCCTCGTCAACGAGGGGATTCAAAACCCTTACTCCATCCAAGTCCCTGTGCTTATCCGCGCAGCGCTGGACCGCGGCCAAGCGGGGACCGTTGGTGCAGGTAAAAATCTCTGGCCCGATGTAGACATTGAAGATGGTGCGTAAATTGGCTTTTCTTTCTTTACACTGGAATCTGATATTCTCACAGTCGCGGACTTGTATCTTGTGCTCTTTGATGCCATCCGAAAGGATCCCAAGGTACCAGGCCACGGTCGCGAGGGATTTTATTTCGGTGAAAACGGGGAGCATAATATGTACGAGGTCGGAAAGGTTATCGGGGATGCGCTGGTGGCTCTTGGGAAGTCAGCGACACCTGACCCGACTCCCTTCACGGAAGAGGAGCTCGAAAAGTACATCAAGGTAGGTGGCGGTGCTCCAGTCTCCCAAACGGGCGTCTAATTTTGTGCAGGGCTATTACCTCGGGACGAATTCACGGGCGCGAGCAACCCGTTCTAGGGCTATTGGCTGGAAACCGATCAAGACGAAGGATGATTTCCTCGCTAGTATCAGGCCAGAGGTAGAGGCCATAGTGAAGGCAAAGACGGCCTGAACAATATGGCTGCGCGTCATCGTGCACAGTGTCATGAACGACCAAAATGTAGCCTTAGCTTTTTATCTCTAGATTAAATACGCTGTATCAACAGATCTTCGAATCTACGACCGTGATTGTCTCGGTGGGAATGATTCCGACGTCCTTGCTGCTTTGACAGTGGTTGAATTGCTGACACAGGGCATGACATTGTATTTCAATAAATAGTTTTCCTGAGGTAATTTCCTATTAGAAAGAGCATATACGCGTGATTAATTTACACACCATGCAGAAATGACATGCTTGAGGTAGGAGGGGATGTCTGCGCGGAACATGTAAATAGGATTGAGGGCCTGCGCCTACAAAGCCCCTAAGTTGAGACTCCGCGGGCGCCTAAATTTCTGATAGCGAAGTCGCGCCCCACCACATTCCTACTTACAGTCGCATCTGGTCCCTCGGGAATACCGGCGCAGAGAAGTCAGAACGAATAGATTTACGTTTTAAACTCGAAAAAAGGTAATCAACAACGAAGTAAGTAAGCGCATACTACTGTCCGGTAAAACTTTGAATAGCAAAAAGAAACGAAGGGGAAAAGGTCCGTCTACGCTTACGCTGATGCTTGCTCACGCGTAGTTGATTTATCTTCTGTGGAACCATGTGAGTCTAATGGAGATCTACTGACTCTTGGGCCGTGGTGAAAGCTGGGACGATGTTGGGGCGTAAGTGTAGATCTTTGGCTTTGAGTCCACCCACTAGCAAGCTTTTTCCATGCTTTATCCATGATGTGGCCGTAACGTCGAAGAGTACCCAGAATGAGTGCAAAGTAAATTACACCCAGACCGAGTATTGTTGATATTGTGATTCGGGGGAAAAGAGCTTGAGATGATTTGAGAGTCCATGTGTTCTCTTCTAATCCTATTCTCCAGACAAAAGTCATGATGCATGCAATGAATAGAACCACCGACCTGTGCATGAGAATTATAACGTGGTCAGAAATTGCGACGCAAATTTTATGGACAACAATTTACCACGCCAACCATGCTGCCGGCATTGCCAAAAAGACCCATACATTCCATATAAGAGACGTGGTCGATCGTTGAGCCTCCTATCGTAAATTAATGTCAGTAAGATGCTCCGTAAGAGCACTAAAATTGAAGGACTTACTGCTGCCCACATAGCTGCTTTGGATACCTTTCGCATGGATCCAAATCTTATAATATAAATGCAGCCATATATGAGGCTCATGAGAGCACATATCATTGATGTCAGTGCGAGGTAGACCGTGACTGGGTCGTTGATTGCGGATTCTATCTGCAACAACGAGAGGATTGCACTGTAGATAGGTAACGGAATGAGAAACCCACACAATAATAATGTAGAGCACATACGAAAGAAGTAGAACCGATACAATATTCAAGGTTCTCCACTCACGCATGAGCGACTCAACAAACAATTCCCATGTTTTTTGAAGATTCAGATATGCCGTATTTGGGACCGGAGGTCCGAATCTCCAGTTATGAGAGGCGGTGACATGGCGGTGCTGCTCCGATTGCGTGGCATGGTCTATAATTCCTTGCTTGATCTTCGGGAGACTCAACTCCGCTGCCTCGAATATATGAGAAACCCTGGAAAAATACATGGAAGGGAGGCAAAGGAGGAAATACAAGTAAATTTGCCTTGGGAGGGTATCGAGGAAAAATGCAACAATGTACGTCCTGGTGGGAAAATCGGGTCTATTCTCTTTTATGGTGGAAAGTTTTGTGCTGTGAGATTTGGATAGTGAAACGCCATTTGAATACCGATCCTGACGATCAAAACCTGATCGTAAACGAGGGCCGGGTGGGCGTCCCAATATTGGAGTGGGCCTAAGATAGTTGTGGTTTGACGCAATCAAGAGCGTATTGCGGTTTAAATTGTCAACAGTGTTCTCGTTCTGGGGTTGGATCATGTGATGATTGAAGGGATCGACGGCGCCGACAACGGTTTGCGAGCCGCTCGTCTGTCTAGAATGAGTGCCTACCGCGGGGACCGTTAGTCTAGGAGGCGGGACAGCAAATGATCTAGTAGCATCGGAGATATGAAGATGTTCTATATTTCCCTGAGTTGGTGAATGCTCTTGAACAGGTCTTTCTATACCAAGATTATCTCCGACTCGGTGCGGTGGAGAACGATCAAAGTGGCTGTAGCTTGCTTTCGTAGGAGTTCTAATTGGGGACGGATAGGACAAGGAGTGACGGTTCTCATGGATCCTGCCATAACTGACTGCGTGCGACCTAGAAAGTGCCGAAATATAGCGGATTCCTGTGTGATGTTTGCGAGGGTATTGTAGCGGCCTCGTCGTGGGTATATTGGGATTATGAGGAGAAAATGGATACTCGAGTAATTCATGACTCTCCCCACCAGAGTCTGTCCTTGGCGGCGTGAAAATAGGAGAATGGAAGTTGCTCAAGTTATCGTCTAGGGGGGGCGAAGATGTAGGTGTCCCCGGGAGAGATGAGACTTCCGGAATAATGTGGCGAATACTGTACATAAGTGATGGCTTCCATGGATCGACAGATGTATAAGGAACGTCTCGGTAGGCGCGAGATACCAGCTGGATCCCCCATATGTCAGAGCCCGGAGAAGATGGATCCGAAATTTTAGAGGTGCCTGCAGAGCCGTTAGACGCTTTACTGTTGGTTCTGTTGGGTTGGAAAGATTTGCATGCCGATGGTGAGTGGGAAGTGGGTCCAGGGGGTGAAGGCGATCGAGACGGAGCCATCATACCCCCAAACTTCCGATACCGACGTCAAAGTAGAGTCGGAATATTTTGGGCTAGCAATAGAGCAGGCTTTTCAAGCTCGTACTTATAGTAGCCACCGTAACAATTTAAAAAAATTACAAACCAATACATTTTTTATTGGCTGAATATAACGAATGAAATCCTGTCAGTAGGCTTCGAAGCGATGGCAGGTGGTGTGTATTTTACATGCACTTAGTTACATACACCGCGAGACAGTGGCCCTTTTGTCCTTTTGGAAACTCAGCTTTATTTAAATAATCACCATCATTCTGACATTGGAACATATTTAACCAAAGAATCTTACAACGGTCTTCTAGCGCCCGTCTTGTTGACAGCATTCAAGTAACAGAATCAAGTTTGAGATCATCTCACAATGGCTTAATTTCAACTTAGTTTTAAAAACTGATACTTATTACTTGCTGATTATGTTCAATTTGAGTATGTATTCAAATTCCAAAGCTTTTTCAAAGCCACGGAGTTATTTCTTCGAGGGTGGGGACTTCACTAAAATATATACTGAGGACGGTACGTGTTCTATCATTTACTAAGAGCCGTCTGGAACGCATCACTTAGTGCAGCACTGGCGTATCAGACCGTATCCTGGTACTATCCTGAGAACTGCCTGAGAGTTGCCTGAGAGACCACAAGAAAAAATCTTTGATAGTTATGTGTCCTTCAGGATGTGTCCGAGTACATATGGAAACTGCCAAATTTGGTATGTCAGGACCTCGAACACCTTGCGATCGGTTCTTGAATCCCCCGTCGCCGCGCATCAGGGTCTGCTCATTGAACTCTCTGTATACGCCTGTATACGCACACTACCATACAGTACGAAAATCCTGTGAGATACCATGCAGACGTGTCGCGCTCCCTTTCCAAACCTTTATTTCTGGCCCGCGTCTAGCCGTTTCTTTCTGAGACGATGGAGCGCCGGAACGACGGCAAATGCGATAGGCGCATCGGTGTGGCACGCACACTATTCCGATTGCGTGCGTAAACCTTGCTTGGCGGATAAGTAAATCTCTGAGAAGAAAATCACGCAAGTGAAGAGGATCAAGTCTACTACAGGTGTGGAAGTTGTGTGGAAAACGGGAGCGGGATAGTACAGTCTCCCGAGCCAACCAGCGGACCGTTTACTTAAAGAGCTTGCGAGACGAGGGATAGTAAAGGGATTGAATAGCAGATCTCGATTACACAATTTACAGAGGTCTTCACTGGCAAGGTCACGTCAAGATCACCCGGCTTTGGAATTGAATATTGAATATTGAATGCCAAAACTGTTTACCAGCAGCTTCAGCATTTTTTTTTTGGTTGTAATCCAAAGCTTATCTTAGCTCACTCTCGGTTTCCATGCCTAAGGCAAGCGCTCGCTGTACGCACCGTGTAATCTACTCCACTGATTAGATAAAAATAATAGGTTTTCGTGCGGTAACATAGTTAGCAATGCACACCATTCTATAGAAAGCACTAGTATTTACTTCTGATATCTGACGGAGCAAACCATGGTCCATTAATGATCAGTGTGTTTGGAAACCATGCCAATTTTCTCGTGAAAAGAAAACGGGGTTCGTATTTGAGTCCTATAAAAACGCCGAGCAGCAGCGCGTTACTGGTAATGCAATGCAGAAAGATTTCGTACCGGTATCTTGGAAACTTACTAGTCAGTCATATTTCTCCAGGCCATTGACACTGGCTTGAATTACGAACTTTTATAGTGAATACAGCGCGGCAATGCTCCCTACCTCGCATTTCTGTCGCAAAAAAATGATACAGATTTGTGTATGCGTGCGCTTTAGATCCTGATCTCTGGAGGAGTTGAATGACAGCGAATTTTTTTTGTTTTTTGGAGACAACGAATGCCAGCCTTGAACTTGAAAATTAGAGGTTTAGCGGCCGGGCCGGCAAACCCCCCACGTCTTTGTAATGGGTTTTAGTGCAGGCTGTTTGCAGTCTTTCCTTCAGCTGAGTAACGCGTTCATTATTCAGGTTCCCTCGCTTATGAAGCGCTTGTCTTGAACGACCTAGCCAATAGCCAGAATCGAATTCTGAATTGGAATCGAGCATTGCGTCATACTTGCACTATGCGCTGCACATATAAAAGCCAGTTCCACTCCCACATTGCTGGCATTCCACATCTAGGCACCTGCAAGAGCATACCGTGAATCAGAAGAGCAACATGTCCCCGAAGACTAATATCCTCATCACTGGCGTCACCGGTGCGCGCACTGCAGTCACGCAGCGGGCGTGTTAAGCTCACTATCTGTATTCTGTCAGGTTACATCGGAGGCACGGTGCTGGCGCGTTTCTTGGAGCGCCCCGATTTCGACTCTTTCAAGATCACTGTTCTAGTACGCTCACCCGAGAAAGCGAAGAAGTTGGAGGCGCACAACCTGCACGCCGTCGTCGGGTCGCACTCAGACGTCCCGCTCATGGAGTCTTTGGCGGCAGACAGCGATGTCGTCATTGCCACAGTGCGTACAGCTTCTTGTTCCCGGAAGTTGAATTTCAGGATATCTAAAAGGCTGAATTTTATCTAGGCGGATGCCGATAATTATGAGGCGGCCATCGCGACTTTGCAAGGGCTAAAGAAGCGCCATGCGGCGACTGGGATAGCTCCCATTCTCATCCATACTGTATGGATATATTACCTCTCCGCGGAGAAAGAATGCTAACCCTTCTCTGTTTTCCTAGTCCGGAACTGGTGTGTCAGAATGCTTCTGGAAGATATTACGAAACGACTTACTTTTTGCTGCGTCCTAGGTGTTCTTACCGACAAAGCTGCGGGGGATTACACGACAGAGACTATCTACGACGATTCCGACCCCGACCAGATCGAAACCCTTGCAGACACGCAGCTGCATCGCAACGTCGATCTTGAAATAGTGCGAGCGGACAAAGAAGGTAACACGCTCATCCCATGTACGAGGACTCTCGCTGAACCATCTCGAAAGGTTACCTTAAGAGCTACATCATTCTCCCAAGCACCATTTACGGGATAGCCTCGAATGTACTCGTCGATGAAGGGATTCAAAACCCTCATTCCATTCAAGTTCCAGCGCTTATCCGCGCAGCGTTCGACCGCGGCCAGGCGGGAACCGTCGGCGCAGGCAAAAACCTCTGGCTTGACGTAAACATTGACGATGGTGCGCGCATGAGCCTTTCTTTCATTGCAGTGGAACCTGATACTTTCGCAGTTGCCGATTTGTATCTTGTTCTCTTTGACGCTATCCGAAAGGATCCATCGGTACCAGGTCATGGTCGCGAGGGATTCTATTTCGGTGAAAATGGCGAACATAACATGTACGAAGTCGGAAAGGCAATTGGGGATGCGCTAGTGGCTCTTAGGAAGTCAGCGACACCTGAGCCAACTCCGTTCACGGATGAGGAGAACCAAAAGTACTTCGGGGTAGGTGTTGGCGGTTTCGCCCGAACCAGCGTCTGATCTTAAATTTCTTCACAGGGCACTTACCTTGGAACAAATTCACGCGCACGCGCAAACCGTTCCAGGGCTATTGGGTGGAAACCCATCAAGACCAAGGCTGATTTCCTCGCCAGTATCAGGCCGGAGGTAGAGGCCCTAGCTAAGGCAAAGAAGGCCTGAAGAATACGGCTGCGCGTCATCGTGTACGTTGTCACGAATGACCAAAATGTAGCCTTAGCTTTGCATGCCTGAAATAAATACAAATGTATCAATAGTCATTGAAATCTACAACCGTGATTGTGTTGGCGGGAATGCGATAGGTTCCGACGTCCTTGCTGCTTCGCCAGTGGTCAGCATGCCGACGTAGGGCATGATGTTGTATTTCAATGAATAGTTTGCTGGCGGTACATTCCTGAGTGACAGTGTGTAAGCATGAATAGATTCAAAAATATGGAAACTACACACTTGAAGGAGGAGGAAATGTCGCGGAACATATATTTATTCTTGCCCGCAAACTTAATAAATGCGTCCTCTTTTCTGCGGACAATTCGGTCCCAGATGACAACTTCGTTCTTCACCTATATGTAGCAGGTCAGACATGAGTGCCTATGTGATATTAAAGCCATGCATGACGCACCCCTTGTGCATTTGCATATTCCGCCTCGAGGTATAGGAAGAGTTGTTTGGTATTCCAATGGAATAAAGGTGTCAAATCTTTTGGAGAGCAGTATTCAGCCATGGTCCTCAAAGGAAACGTGTGCTCACCGTACCCGCAGTAATATTGAAGTGCACAAACGCCATGTCCTGCTTCTTATTAGGGTATCGACGAGCATTGGAAGACACACTGCATATCTTTTTGGTCAACAAATAAGATCCTTTAAAGCCGTTCATCCCCAACTCACACTTTAATCGACGAAATAGCGAGATCGCCTTGCGGTTGTGCGGTGAATACGAACGATGACAAGGCGATCGCCGCCAGGAGGGCCATCAGACATGACGACAGAAATGCCGAGGTGTTGTTTATCCTTGAAACGACGCTGTGCATGGTGGAGGGTGGATATAGGCGGAATCTTGGGTATTGGTTTTGTGGAAAGGGAACTCTTACGGCCGCGACACGTTGGTGGTTTGGACACGATCGAGGACACAGGTATTTGTGTGGTCGTGATTGGCAGTAGCTTCGAATGTCCCCGAGGCCGGTTTGAGCAATGGATCACCGTTGGCCGTGACACTGACTCGCTCTCTATTACTTGCCGCTCATCTTATACCCATTTTTTTCTTTGTCCTACACTAATTTCGAATATGTCAAATCTCAAGACCTACCTTGCCGAAAAGTACATGTCGGGAGCGAAGGCCGAGGCCATCCTCTCTAAAGCGGCGCCGCTGAAGATGAAGAAGCGAAAGGTGAAGGAGACCGCGCAACCACTGGCGGGCGGCACCATGATACGCGACGAGGACGGAGGCTGGGGGGAGGGGCCCATGGTGGAGGATGAAGATGACGAGTTCTCGCAGGCGGTGGTGGAGAAAGACCGCGGCTTCAAGAAGCGCAAGGTCGTAGACCCCGCCGCCGAGCCGAGCTGGATCACCGTGCAGGATGGAGACCAGAAGGTGAAGGAGGAGAGCCCTGCACCGGACGAGAAGCCTATGATTGTCGACACCCCCGCGCCGGTCATGGGCGGTCTCTTGCGCCCGGACCAGCTGAAAAAGTTCATGCCGCAGAACAATGTCACGTCAGCAGATGATCTGACCGCGGAGGAGATAGCGCGCGCCCAGGAGACTGTGTACCGTGACGCGGCGGGGAAGAAGATTGACACGAAGGCGGCGCGCGCAAATGCAGCGCGGCTGAAACGGCTGCAGGAGGAGAAAGAGGCGCAGAAGATGGAGTGGGGCAAGGGGCTCGTGCAAAAGGATGAGGCCGAGAAGCGGAGGAAGGAGCTGGAGAAGAGCAAAACGACTACTTTCGCGCGTCATGCCGATGATAAAGAACTGAACGAGGACCTTAAGGCGAAAGAGCTTTGGAATGATCCTGCGGCTGCGTTCTTGAGCGTGAGTTATACAAGCTCTGTGTTATTTGATGACATTCAACTGATTTAAATTATGCCACACAGAAAAAGAAAGCAAAAGGTCCTCGGAAACCTGAATACTCAGGACCTCCACCACCTCCGAATCGATTTGGAATCAAGCCTGGTTACCGATGGGATGGAGTGGGTGAGTCGCTTTATTTATAATAACAATGCACGACCTTTTCTCATCGTTCAATAGACAGGGGAACAGGCTTCGAAAAGAAATTCTTCGAAAGCAAAAATGCGAAGAAACGACTGGTCACAGAAAGTTACCAGTGGAGCGTGGACGATATGTGAGGACGCACATATCCTCCACTCTTTATCACTACTTTTATTGTGACAACTGTAAGTCAATAAGCATCAAACCATGTTATCCACAATTATTCATTTGTTTTTCCAAGTTACGCTACCTGTGGGCCGTTTACGATTCTCCTTTCAACTTCAAAGCAAGGTCGTCGGCGTTGCGGACTGGGCGGTGATCTGGTCCAATTCCTACAAAATGATGAAAAGTGCTTGCTAAAAGCTGTCGGCGCTGTTGTCTAGCCCCGAGTTGCAATCTGCCGAGATAGCAGTGCCCGCGCGGGGCAGATAAATCTAGGGTAAACTCAAGGTAACCTTGGGTAAGAAGCTCCTAGTAAGCTCCTAGTCTGAAGACCTCAATAGGAGAAGTTAACCATTATCTATAATACTGGTACTCACATCTAGCGCTTTCCAAATGATAATTTGTGCTATAAAATGTGAACCTGCATGACAGAACGTTCGAGATAACTCCTAGAATCGTCCGGAGATTGTACCTTTTGGCGGTGTCGGTCACGGGAAGATCAGAGCTTATATAAGTGATGGCGTCTGTCAGTGAACGACTTCAACGCTTGGTCTTTGACGACCATCTCCCATGCCCGCCCACTACCTCCCCCTCTCCAATCCGCGCTCGGCGCCGGACGCAGGTCGCGAGATGGAGGATGCATTTGACCTGGACAATGATGACGAGCACGATACTCATGGTGACCACGAGTCTACCCCACTCACCCATAACGTTACTCCGCATACGACTGCGCCCTTGGAGTCGTCTTCGAGGCCAGAGACAACGGCTCTTGTAGGAGGATACGACTTCGAGCGCGAGTACGATTTTCCGCCGCCAGGCTCGCCCCCACCGCCGACATCAACTGCACTCCCAAATGACTGGGGTAACTCCAACGGCTTTTTACCCACCGCTCCTATTGCCGTCCCCAAGCCACGTCGCTCGTTCTTCCAGAGGGTTGCAGGTGCCATTCTTCCGACGCACTACCAGCCTGTGCCCACGGAAAATCGCTCCTCACGGCCAACAGGCGGCGGCATCGAGAATGATGGCGTGTTTGCAAATGTCACGGCTAAACCCACAGCACCCAGAACGATTTTATCGGCAAATGGCGAGGTGCACATAGTTCCCGAAGATAACCAGAAGGAGGCCCCACCAGTGCGTCTAATGTTCGTCTGAAAATCAACCTTGTACACTAATGTCATTTCAGACCTATTTAGAGGCACAAGCAGATGCCGTCCCACCCTACTGGGAAACAACGATCCACGCCCCTGCAGGTCTGGATGGCAATGACCTCATCATCGACGACCTCCCCACGGGCTCTTTCTTGATCTTCTGCTTGAACATCTTTATATCGTTCTTCTTCCAATTCGCTGGCTTCCTCCTAACCTATCTCCTGCACACCTCTCATGCCGCTAAATTCGGGTCCCGCGCCGGACTTGGACTGACACTCATTCAATATGGCTTCTACTCCCGTACATTTGTGACCGACGAAACCACGAACGAGGATGCATCAGCAATACCGTCGGATGCTAGCTGGGGAGGTTCTGGGACTACGTCGAATTCTGCGGCGCCTACGCCCACACAGGTCGAGATCAGTCCTTCGTCGAGGGATTGGTTGTCATTCCTGTTCATGACATTGGGTGCGTTCTCCAGCCTTTTCATTGATGTTTATCACTTTTTCCGCCTCCTTTCGCTGTTCATATTTTCCTCCTGCTAACATTTGTTTTCGTAGGTTGGTTCCTCCTACTCTCTTCTATCATTGGATATTGGAGAGTTAAGCGCTGGGAAACATCTGTACGAGCAGCAGCGGCCCCCGCGACTCCCTCTACGGCGCAGGTGCAACATGATCGCAGTGTGCGCCGACACCTCGAAGAGGTGTTCGGCTTGCATATCGACCAGAATCACGCAACCGGTGAACATGACGAAGCCCAAACCCTGACCCGGCGCGACTCGTCCGGCAACCTTGTTGCCGTGAGCCCCTCTGAAATCGCACTGACGCGGAACCTTAGAGCAGCGGGGATCATCTGATCCTTTCGCCTGTCGCTTTGCTTTGTTGCTTCGTTATACTTACATTCCCACATATGACACCCTGCGGCTGACCCGGTCCCTTCTATGGATTGCCTTCGGAGAGGTTTGTAAAATGCTTTATTATTATTATTCTTTCTCAGTGCTCAAGAGCCGCATGTGTATATACCTACTGCACCCACATTCCTTTTAATAATTTGCAATCGGACTCTTACATGAGACTTTTGGTCTACGGGGAGTACTTATGTCTTTCGCTTTGCAATTTACTCGCAGCTTCAGGGAAATACGCAGGATCGTCCACGAAATAATGAACAGACATAAACATTCAGAAGTATTGGTGTGTACATAACTCGTATATTTATAATATTATTTAAATTTCCCTAATCATTGACGATGCTGAAGCTCTGCATAGATGGCTGATCGACGTTATCTACGTTCTTCCCGTTCGGCGAGCGACTGGGGGATCTGCGGCTTTGCATTCGTCGCACTTGGTATGGAACATGCTTTGAATGCGACGTTCATCCGTAAGGTTCTGTGATCGGAGCAGTGAGGTTCACCATAATAACACAGGTATTTGTATTTCATGTGTACCTTCGGACACCCACAATTAGGGGCCGTGTGTATATGCGAGGCGCTCAGGGCACAGTATTTACTTTTGCAGTCGACGGTTTCGCCTGAATAGTACGCTTTGACGAAGTGCTAGAAACCGCATAAATCGGGAATTCAGAGCCTCAAGCTGGTGGGGTGCTCACACCGCAAGGGCGAAAGTAGTTTCCGAAACTAGCAGGAGAGCCAGATAAGCGCCAGGGGTCACAAAATGAAAAGAAGGGTGCGTTACACTTCTTCTCTGCACATGGCTGTTAGGCTAGGAAGCTGGCGCGGAGGGCTGGGATGGTGGGACTGGAATGGGATTGGGATGTCAGATAAAGCTCACCAGACGTGGAATATATGAATGAGTCAGACTCCGTTGAATGTCACACGGTTTAGAGATGCATTGCGATTATCAAGGACCATCTGGGCCCCAGCGATTACAGCAGAAAAGTGTCAGCGATATGTACTGGTCAGCCGGCGCAATTTACTGTCTTGGGAAACCAATTAGAAGAGCCCCACGGATAATGGCTGTGATACGTCTATTATTCGCCTCACCAGCCTTGGGAGTCTGGAACAACAGTAGCAAGCATTTATTATTATTCCAGAGATCAAGATTGGGATAATAGGTCGATTACGCCTCCATTGCCTCCGAATGACCTCGCCAACCAATCAGCTCGGGATTCTTTTCTTCGGACGGGGTAATAGGCTAGCCGCGTGGGTGTCCGGGTTCAACAATATACCAAAGAATACCGAAAACCTGGTTGGATCAGGTATTTAGTGAGTTCTCGTACCTAACATCTAGACCGGTGCCTATTATCCTTATCTTTTCACCATGATTCTTGCACATTGACCTTGTCACGACCGAATTTCAGCCTCAAAACATAAAAACCATTTCTATACTTACTTTCACTTCCCCATCCTAAATTGGATTCGCGGAAACCATATTGGGAATGACCCCCGACTGGGAGGATGAAAATTCACCGAAAGCATCGAATATTCACAAGGGGCAACATCTAGCCAAAGAGGCGGCCACCTTCGAGCCGCTCACGACTTTGACGGCCACAACATATAAATAGCTCTTTGGCGTTCTGGCAGCTGAGTTCCCGTGAGCTCCATTTATACCAGACCTTCATGCACCATTTCAACTGCCAAAGGTCGAGGCCATTCCATTCTCCCAGAGCTGTGATTTGCTTGTGTTATATATCTTACGCATTGCTGCGCCGCACACCGGCAACTGTAATGGTGAGTCCTCCTGGGACCGCTTGTCTTGGCATTAGTAGTACGCCGCATTACTTACATCGCTTAGGTATGTGCCACGCTCGCAGAGCTTGGCGATTCTGCTGCTGTGATTCAGAGTAATTATAGCTTCGGGGAGCACTTGTTTCAATAACATGTTCAGTAATATTCTCTGAGATTGTAGGCCAGTTTGGAGGCGGCTCGAAGAAATCTTCTGTTATACAGACCTAAATCGGCATAAAAGAAGCCAAATTTGGAAGGAGACTTGAGCAAAACTATCAGCCGTAGAGTAGTGTAGAGTCCACAAGAAACGAACACTATGAATAGCGCCGAAATCGATGCCTGATCGGGGTCTTGGGGAGCCTTGGCAAAGTCAGCGGGAAGCCATCCACACAATTGAAATCTCAGGGACCCGCTTCTGGTACCTGGAAGTCTAATTATTGAGCTTCTAGAGGCATTCCTCGAGCCTCGACTTGAAGGATTTATGGAGGCAGATAGAGGCCATGGAACCGATTCTCTATCCACCCGATACAGCACTAAAGTCATGGTCTACAAATAAGAGCTACTTTGAGAATGGCCTAAGAAAAGAGCCACTGCGGCCTACTAAAGCGGCAGATTTTGTCTTGTGATACACTGAGCATAATCATCCGCAATTCCTTCCGCTTCTCAGGATTTGCTGCCCATCTCGGACTTATGTGATCCACTGTGATGAAATGCATGGCTTTCCGAGCACAAATTATTTTAAGTAACCTCTGCGTCCTTATGACTGTGATAGTGAAACCGTTATGACGTGCTGTGCGTTTGAATTACTTATTCAGAATGTGGTGGCCGCGAAGCCGAGATTTTGGACTGGTAAATATATTTTTCGGGCAGTTTCACTGGCTCTGCAACTTGCTCTAACCTGAATTGGGTCGAAAGAGGCTAAATGGGGAAGGCAGGCCGCTCAAAAAGTATAGATTGGGATAGATTCTTACTCTTGCGGTGGGGTATCAAAGATGGTCGTTCACCTGATTATCAGGACAGTAAGTATAACTTAATTCAACCTTGTCAGTGGAAGGCAGTGAGAGGCAGTGGCGCCTGTGAAATAACTCGGGTCTCTTTCTATAGATTTGGACTTATAATTAGTCTGTTTCTATGGCTGGTACAGTGTGGGAAGGCCCGCCGAGTCTTCTACCTTTGCCACTCCAATTCGAAGCACAGCTGGCACCCTTATGACCGCCTCTCCCTCCCCGCTGAATGACACCTCGGTTCTAATATCCAACGAAGTTCTTTCATCGCCCTCCTCCACTTACGATGCTACGCTTGTTGGATATGTACTGTCCGGGATACTCGGAGTGCGTTCTTTCATCTGTTAAGCTTGATCTGGATCATTGTCCTATACTTATGAGCACAGGCATTTGTGTGGGATGTACTGAGCAATGTTGGTTACGACTACGAGCTGCTCTGGAGATGGCCTATAGAAATACCTGCTGTTACTTACCTTATTTCCCGGTGAGCGACGTTGATGGGAATGTTTCCCAACAAGCGCTGATCAGATATACACACATACTTATTGATTATTGTATCTGCCAACAACTTGTGGACATTGAAGAATATCGACTCTGGTCTTCACCATAGTGACCTTGGTATTTGCCGGTAAGTGTATTTCAGCCTCCATGCCGCTCGTCAAATAAAAGGTACACAGTGACCACGGACACCGCGCGTTGTGCGCACTTGGTAACAGCCGAGAAGTGGACCGTCGCAGTCGCGATATCGTCAACCTCTCTGCTCTTCTTTTGGAGGGTGCGCGCGGTATATAAAGACAGTCGCGTTGTATGCGGATTCTTTTTCTTTTCCTGGCTGGCGGTTGCATGCGCGTGTGTGCTCCACACCCAGTTGACTTTTTTCGTACTGGACGTCGAGGCAATCCGGCAAACAGGGCGATGCATTACAGCAGGGAATTTTTCAGCCTTCGTCATCGCGTCATCAGTCGTACCAATGGTCAACGATCTCCTGATATTTTGCGCCATATCATATAGGCTGATGAAGATGGCTGAAGTCCGAAATCCGACTCCCAAGAAAAGATTAATGGCTGCTCTTTTTGGGCACCACCTACCCGCTTTTTCGAAGACATTACTCCAGGACGGCCAAGCCTATTTTTTGTGAGCGAAATGTGTTCTTCTTGACCCAGACGTGACGTTGTCTGCAGAACCCTTGTTCCGATATACACCTTCACAGTGGTGTGCTTCGCTCTGTACCCAGATAGGATCTCACACTATACCGTCGTCATTTCCTTCCCCGCAATCGCTTTTGCAAATTTGATGGCATGCAAAATATATAGAAAAACGAGGCTTGGGATTCATACCGCGGCGGAAACGGATATCTCGGTGAAACTTTCTCGGGTGATGGCGTTCAATCGTAGTAGCCAGAGTTTTACTCGACAAATAGACGGGGAGCAGAATTCCGTAGTAAGCCACGCGTAGTCACTTCGGCCACCGATAACATACACATCAACCTCATAAAAATAGATTACTTCCGATGTGTAACGCAATGTAACATTAGAAGATACTAATACGAATTGCTATGATGCGCAGTCTTTGGACTCAGTGATCAGCTTTTCTTGCCCGGGTTTGAAACATTTACCACCGTTCTCTAGGATGCTTTGTTGCCCAGTATAACTTTCTTCTGCCTGGCCCAAGCCCGGCCTAAAATGGGTCGAAGGAAGCCAAATATGGAAGGTGGACTGATGAGTTGAGTGTGTAAATTGAGGTAGATGCCTACTCCTGCAAGGCTGACTGAGAAGGTCCTGCAGCTTACTGAGACAGTCCCCCACCACCACTCTCACACTGTTCCGTTACATTCGCGCCTGTGATCTCGGTGCTAGTTTCATTTCATGGATTCATCATATATAACGCCTACGTCTTGGGTGGATCGCATACTGACACCCTCATGATCAACTCTCCTTCTCCTTCTCCTTCTCTGGTTTTCATACCTTACGATGTTACATTGGTTGGACGTGTTTTATCCGGAATCCTTGGAGTGTGTCCATGCAGCTGCTACTCTGCACCAATCTGACTTACTGTGAGCACAGGCATTTGTGTGGGACGTATTCAGCAATATTGGATACGACTTTGAGCTACTTTGCAAATGGCCGATCGAGATACCTGCTGCCACTTATTTTATTTCCCGGTAAGTGCCATTGATGAGATTATCTCCCAGCGAGAGCTGATCCTATTTTATTGATACCATACTGATTACCTTGCTTTGATTTATAAACGTTGAAGGATAACGAATTTGATCTTCATCATTGTCACTCTGTTATTTTCTGGTAAGTGCCGCTCAGAATTACATAAAAATGCTCGTTCAAGAGTTAAATCATACTATGTAGTGACCACGGACACCGCACATTGTGTGAGATTGGTGACGGCCGAAAAGTGGAGCATCATACTCGCGGTTTCTTCGACCTCTTTGCTCTTCTTTTGGCGGGTCCGTGCGGTGTATAAAGACAGCCCCATCGTATGCGGCTTATTTTTCCTCTCATGGATGGCAGTTTCATGCAGCTGTATACTCCACACCCGATTCCAAGTTTTTCTACTGGACCTCGAGAGGATTCGCGAAGCAGGGCAGTGCTTTACTGTAGGAGAATATTCGGCCTTCATCATGACTTCAACTCTCGTGTCGATGGTCAATGATCTCCTGATATTCTGCGCCATAACATATAGGCTGATGAACATGGCTGAAGTTAGCGATCCGACTCCTAAAAAAAGGCTAATGGTTGCTGTTTCCGGACGCCACCTGCCTGCATTCTCGCGGACATTACTCCAGGACGGCCAAGCCTATTTTCTGTGAGAAACATCCCTCCCATTAGCGACAAAATCTGTGATTGATCATTGCACGCGTTGACTCTTTGACAGACCTCTCCTCCCACTATACACCTTGGTAATAGTGTGTTCCGCTTCGCACCAGAGCAATATCTCACATTATAGCATTGTCATTGCCTTGCCGGCGATGGCTTTTGCGAATTTGATGGCGTGCAAAATATACCGGAAGACAAGACTTGGAATACATACCGCGTCGGATGAAAACGTCTCGTTAAGGCCTCTTCAGGGGATGAGTTTTAATTGTAGTGTCCCAAGTTTCATTCAACGGCAAGGTAATGCGGATGCAAGGTCCACAGCCAACCGTGCGTGAGGAATTCATTTTTTTCTCTGAATAATAGTTGGATAGTAGTACAAAAACTCGTTAATGTCTCGCAGATGTATTTATTTATTTAACTCAAATTTACTTATTTTGAATACGTAGCCTTCAAGTCGTATAACATAATTAGAAATCGACACAGGACAGCCCAAGTTTCTCCACCTCCGCGTGGCCGGGGTCCTCTTCTGGTGTAACCGCGCCGGGAATCTGCCGCGCGAACTCAAGGCACTGGACACTGTCTTCCGAGCAGCTTAAGCGTCTTCGTCGCGCTTAAGTACAGGTATACCCTACGCACGCCGTCAGCCCAAGCTCTTCGGAGAAGGAAGAAAAGAAAGAAGGTATATGCGCACAGTCCGTTCCACCCGCCGACCGCGCACACGCGCCCGTCGTCGCGCAGCGCCACGGCGCCGTTCCCCGCGTGCTTCGTGCGCGCGGCGCTGTCCATCGGCAGGCGCGTCGTCCTGCGCACACAGAAATGTAAGTGTGCATACAGCCAGACATAATGTAAGGCGTTTCCGGCACCGTCTTTCCCGTCAGCCTGGGTCTTCCAGCAATAAGCATGTGTGTCCACACGGCTCACGCACCGGGCGCACCGCCCATACCGCCTCCCGCCATAAAAATAGCTTACTGCTCATGTGTAACGCAATGTAAAATTAGAAGAAAATCCGAATCGCAATCTTGTTGTCTTCAAACTCGGTGTTCAGTTTTTATGTCCGGTTTGAACCTTCTAAATCCATTTTCTGGGATGTTTTGTTGCCTTGTAATTTTCTTCAGCCTTAATTAAGTCGAAGGAAGCAACATAAGGAAGGTGGACTGACTGAGTGTTTAGACTGGGTTAGATACCTACCCTTGCATTTCTGAGATAGTCGTGCACTAGCACCCATTGTTCCGTGACAGTCGCGCCTATGATCTCGGTACTGGCTTCTTTTGTGGATTCGTCATGTATATGTAATGCCTGCATCTTGGGTCGGCGTGTGGGGTTGGGTATATAATTATCCACCTTTGCCACCCCAGTCTGAACAACACATATTGACTCCCCTATGACCACCTCCCTTTCGTTGTTGGGTAATACATCAACGTCAATATCCAATGAAAACTCTTTATCGGCCTCCACACCTTACGATCCTGAACTAATTGGACATGTTCTATCCGGCATCCTTGGGGTGTGTGCCAGCAGCTGCTACTGTGCATATATCCGACTGTAGTACTCAATATGAGCACAGGCATTTGTGTGGGACGTGTTCAGCAATATTGGATACGACTTTGAGTTGCTTTGCAAATGGCCCATCGAGATACCTGCTGCCACTTATTTTATTTCACGGTACGCACCATTTATGAAATTGTCTCCCAGCGAGAGCTGATCAAATATTAATTGATAACATGCTTACTGATTATCGTGCTCTGACTTGTAAACGTTGAAGGATATCGAATTTGCTCTTCATCATTGTCACCCTAGTATTTTATGGTAAGTGCCACTCAGCCTACATGGTCGTTCATCAATTGAATCATACAAAGTGACCACGGACACGACGCATTGTGTAAAATTGGTGACGGCCGAGAAGTGGAGCGTCATGGTCGCGGTCTCATCGACCTCTTTGCTCTTCTTTTGGCGCGTCCGCGCGGTGTATAAAGACAGTCTCGTTGTGTGCGGCTTCTTTTTCATTTCATGGGTGGTGGTTTCATGCACCTGCATACTCCACACCCGCTTTCAAGTTTTTCTACTGGACCTCGAGAGGATTCAGCAAGCAGGGCGGTGCTTCACTGTAGGAGAATATTCGGCCTTCATCATGACTTCAACTCTCGTGTCGATGGTCAATGATCTCTTGATATTCTGCGCTATAACATATAGGCTGATGAACATGGCCGAAGTTTGCGACCCGACTCCTAAAAAAAGGCTAATGGTTGCTGCTTTCGGACGCCATCTGCCTGCATTCTCGCGGACATTACTCCAGGACGGCCAAGCCTATTTTCTGTGAGAAACATCCCTTCCATTAGCGATAAAATCTGCGATTGCACGCGTTGACTCCTTGACAGACCTCTCCTCCCACTATACACCTTGGTTATAGTGTGTTCCGCATCGTACCCCAGCAAGATCTCGCGTTATAGCCATATCATCGTGTTGCCGGCAATTGCTTTTGCGAATTTGATGGCGTGCAAAGTATACCGGAAGACAAGGCTTGGGATACGTACCGCGTCGGATGAAGTTTTCCCATTAGGGCCTCTTCAGGATATAACATTTGATCGTAGTTTCCCAAGTTTCATTATAGCGGATGAAAGGTCCCCGACCAATTGCGTGTAGGGAATTGATTTTTTGGTCTGTATAAAAGTAGCAAATTCCGTTAACAACTCCCAAATGTATTTGTTTAGTTTAAAATTGCTTACTGTAGGTTTACAACCTTCCAGTTTTGAAAAATACAATTAGAGATAGACGCTCCAAATCCCGACTTTTATTTGTCGAAACTCAACAACGACCAGATCGCAACCCTGCTGTCTTTCGACCCGGTGACGAGCCACCGCCCCCTCTCCTCTATCTCCGCTGCGCTCATCTCCTCACCGTCATCTTCGTCCACCTCCGCGTGGTCGGAAGTCTCTTCCGGAGCACCCGCGCTGGAGACCTGCCGTGCAAATTCAAGGCACTGGCACGCTGTCTTGTGGTATTTGAGCGTCCCAAGTGGCTTGAGCGTCTTTGTCGAGTACAAGCGGACCCTGCGTGTGCGCCGTCAGGTCAAGCTCGTCTGGAAAAAGAGGAGGAGGTATATGCGCACCGTCCGTCCCACCCTCCAACTGCGCAGACGCGCCCGTCATCGCGCAGCGCAATGGCGCCGTTCCCTGCGTGCTTCGTGCGCATGATTACGCCGTGCTGTCCGTCGGCCGGCGCGTCGTCCTGCGCGCACATAAATACAAATGTACATATAACGGTGAATAGTGTATAGGAGCACGCACTGCGAGATTGTAGCGGCCGATGATGTGGTCTGCCGAGACGGTGAGCGCAAAGTCGCCTGCCCGCGCGGCGCGCATGGCCATCACTGTCCACGTCGTCTTCATCATTAGCCATGGTCTCTTAGCATCATGATTATCAGCACAGCTCACGCACCGGACTCCCCGTGCAGGCGCACCGACCAGAGGGCCGCCCACCCAGCGCCCTCCACAGAAGGCGCGTCGCCACGCGTGTACTCGCGCAGCGCCACACTGCCGTCCTCGTAGGCAGTGAGCAGGCGCAGCGAGCCGCCAGACCGCCGGAAGAGGTGCAGCGCCATTATTATACCTGAGCACCAGTGAATGAGACCGCTTGTGCAAGCTCGACGGGTAGCCAAAGCGCACCGGTGGTGTTCCGCGCGCCGGGGGTAGAGACAATGTGCGGCGCCTTGTCGCCCTGCCCGATCGCCGCGTGCAGCCGCGTGCGCGCGGGGAGGACCCATACGTCCGCCTGCGGGGCGCCCGCATTCGTATCAGCCATGGCGATGTGCGCGAAAGGGCCCGCCGCGCACCGTGGACGAGTCGACGAGGTTCGGGAGCGCGAGCAGCGCGCTGTGCCCTGCCTCCACCCCTGCCCCTGCCTCTGCCCCAGTCCCTGCCGCGGGGCCCGCATCGGCACCGTCGGTGGGCAGAAGGGCTGGGAGTGGCAGCAGCGCAAAGCGGCAAAAGTTGAGCGCGTTCACGTCCATCGAGTAGCACAGAGCGGGCGCGGGGAGGCTCGGCAGCGCCGCGGAGCCGCCGATGCGGGCGGCGGCGGGGAGCTCCTCGATGCGCTGCCACACATGCAGCTTGTTGTCGCGCCCGTGTCTGCCCACCAGACGAGTGAGTCAGCCGTGCAGCCGTGCCCGCGAGGAGGAAGAGGAAGGGACAGACGTGATGATGAACGTGTGCCACTCCTCGACGCCGAGGATCGAGTCGGTGTGTGCGTCCCAGGCGGCGAGGGCGCGCAGGGTGCGGGTGTTGGTGACGACGACGCGGCCGGTGGCGTCGGCGGAGTAGATGCGCTCGTTGTCGGGAGACAAGGCGAGGGTGCTGATGGGCGCTGAGTGCGAGCGCAGCAGGTGCAGCGGCGTCGGCGCAGGCGGCGCGTCCGTCATGGCTTTCCGCAAGTCGTGATTTCCACAATTGGAAACGATTCATGCCACAATCGCCTCCTTATATTCCCTTGTTTGTTAAAATCTACCAACTACTTATCCGAACATACAACACCCTCTAAATACGTACATACACTAAAAACACATCGTAAAATAAAGACTAGGACGCAGGCGCTCTAGTCAGTCCATGTCATGATCATCAACGCCGAAACAATCGACACCCATTCCCAATCATACCCGCTCCCCCGCCAGCGACCGCCGTGGTGTGGTCTCGATTTCTTCCTCCGGCGAGCCGACCGCTTGATACGCATAGTCCCTTACGCGCACCTCCTGCGCCTCCGCACCTGCACCGACACTGGACCCACTGTCGTCCCCGAGCGTGATGTCCTTTTCGTCAGACGAGATCATCGCGAGGCAGGCGACAGCGGCGAACAGCAGGCACGCGCCGAGCACGAAGATTGCCTCGCGGAAATTTCCCACCGACGAGCCGTACGTGAGCGCGTAAATCGAGGGCTACGCGCGGGCTGGTTGTCAGCATACCACGTACACGGAGCGGGCAGCTGTGAAGGAAAACACACCGAAACGATGTGCCCGATGGCAGAGAGGACGCCTAGAGCACCAAAGAGCGCACCGACATCTTGGCCAAAGCCACATGCGTGCAAGCACACCGCACCGAGCGAGTGCAGTGCAGGGTTCCCGCCCGAGGTAAATGACGAGAGGCAGGAGAGTGCGACAAAAATAGGCTGCGATTTGTTCGACACGACGGCGACGAGAGCGTCCGCGAGGCCGTCGACGGAAAGGGAGATTCCCGCGAGGTATCGGTCGAAGTTGAGCTCGCGCCCAATGTCGTACGCGTTGGGATTGGTTCCCGGGGGGCTGGTGGGCTTCGGCTTTAGGTAGGAGAGGAGGACTGAAGAGGATGATTAGCAGTCTTCTTTCTTGGAGATCTGTGTTAGAAGACTTACAGGGCAAGAAGACCAGGAGGTTAAATGCGCGAGATATCCATAAAGTGGACATGTAATATCCCAGCTGCGATAGATGTTATAACGGGAAATTTAGATCAAGTCACAAGAACGCACTTGGGCCGTCGTCCATGTATAAACGTGTTGTGCGTAGAGGTATTTCGCCGAATAGACACCCTAGATATAGGTGAGCATAACGTACTAGATAACACATATCAAAGCTTACTGTCGATACGATATAGAGGAAGAGAGCTAGGCCGCAAAAAGTCATGTTGTAATTATATCGCGACGAGCCGGGAATCCGGCGTGGAGCAAACATAGAGATGGGAAGTAATAGCGCGGAGATGAACTTGAAAGCGAGTCGACGGACAACGAAGACGGGGGATTCTTTGTATGTGGGGCCGCTGCGCTCCCGCACATCTTCTGTCGGTGCAACAGGGACTTTTGATTCGGGACAGACCAAGATAACATAGAGGAGAGTGACGGAGATGAGACTGATACTGGCGTAAAAATAGCCGTCGCTATAGCCCTTCGGAGGGAAGAACAGCCCCCCAATCTATGTGCCATGAGCTGGCTTTGTGGGCGGTAAGTTTCGAAGAACGCACCCATGGCCCAATAGCCAGCCCCACAAATACCATTCCCTGGACGGTGGAGAATATTGTCGACCGTGAACCATGACGGGTACAGTCCGAAATATAGCTAAGGAAAAAATAAGGATAGGGACCCGGCATTTAAGATAGGTTACTTACGCATGTGTCACTCCGTTGAAAGTAGACAGACCGCCAACGAAGCCTTCAATGATGGGACCGACAAGAATAAAGCGTTCTGCGTGTCGCCCAAATATCGAGTCGGGCTTCATGACCAAGACAAAGACAGCTTCCCTGGTGAACGTGTCAGATTAAAGCACCATCTCTGGCAAAACATGACGGACATTAGGAGCGCGCCGGAGAGGAAAGTTGATAAGATTAATTTCCGGCCATGGGTGTCACCCAGTCTACTCCAGAAACCCGTCGATATGGCGCTGAGAACGCTCATTGTAGTTACCACGGCTGAAGAAGCATATCCCTTCAATAAACGAAGCTTTGATGGGCAAGAAGCACGTACACGCCTGGATTTTCGCGGCCCGCGCTTGAACCTCGGTGTCTCCACACCCTGCCAGCGTGAAATTGTTGAGGTCGCCGATTCCAGGTGTAGTTCCGTCCAGCGATCGACAGGCAATGGCTTTGTAGACCTGTATGCGCGGAGACATTGTCACTCCTCGCTGTGCGCGCCGCGGAGTGAGCAGCTCAGTCAGGGTGGCTTCGGAGGATTACACACCGACATGGACATTACGAGAACGACGGGGATGAGCCTGGACAGAAAGCGTCATTACGTGGGCAGCTAGCGATGCCAGCCAGGCTGTCTAACCAGAACGGGTGCGGGCGCCATGCCGCGCGTTTGTGGAAGATGCGTGAGCGCATCGACGAGGTCTTTGCGCTGCGCGAGTGATGGGGCCCTGGTAAGAGAGAATCTTCTTCGGACGAGTCCGATGTGGCCGTTGTCCGCGAGGCAGCCGCCATATCAGCGCAGGGACCGGACGTGGTAAAATGTCACTGCTAGGCCTTGCAGAGAGACAAAACGGCGAAAGGGAAGCGGACGAGGGAGGAGATGGGTGGGCTTATATACGGGGGCGCAGCGGACAGCGAAACGCGACAGACCTGTCAGGAGGATTTAATGGGGATTGCGGACAGAGCAGGGGTTCACTTTATCAGATAATGGCCGCCCTTTCACGTGCCTGAATCTTTATCAGATAATCAGCCCACCATGCGGAGCACAACCCCAACCAGCATCGTCTCCCCATGCGCCACTGCGTAAAAACGCGTCGTTGGGAAGCAACGAAAAAGGGCAGATCGGCACCAGTTCTCACTTGACATAAATATCCTTTCCTCCTTAATCCTCGTCGGATACTCTTCCGGATAGCGTCTTACCCAGCTGACTACGCCTTACTCGCTCCAGAGTCAGAAATACTCATACATTACATGAATGTGCATGTACACCAAGCCATCAAACTGGGCGCCGTATATTCATAGGCATCTGTCCAAACAGGGTTTTAATGCCACCATGAAACAAGCATCAACTCTGCTTCTGATTCATACGAATTTCTTGATAATTTACGCGACAACCCGCGACGAGGAGCTGAAATAAGCGCTCTAAAATACAAAACGCGAGGTCTCTGCTATAAATTCAAATGTAGTCTTATACCAGCCAATTTATAAAGACGATGGAGTTCTTCTAATGTGCTAAAGATGGTATTTTGTATCACGATCGCCCGGCGTATCATCCAAGTATAATCTTGACTCGCGCTCAGATATAATTAGCGCTCGGGGCGCTCCGTATACGCCATTGGCCGATGTGAACTTTTCAGGCAATCTAAATGACGCGCGATTCCCATTTATCAGCGTGTATTTAAACCCACCACTGTGATTAACATTCGGCCACGCCAAAACCTTGCCCAGACCTACCGGCAGCCTCCCATGTTAAACAGCAAATGAGCCTAAGGTGAAACAAAACCCAAAATCACATTTTGACCTTTTAGATTTGGGCATATGTTTGTGCTGTTCTTATGCTTCACAGAAGTCACCTCGTCATCGCACTGGTAATCCAAGCCAATAGGATAATAAGCGCAACAGCCACACACTGGCAATATGTAAAGGCGCGAATAACTATGAGCCCCCCCCACATATAAGTCCTTTGTCCTGAGCTCCCCGGCGTTGTTCAGCTGGACTGTGCCGTGGACGACTAAGTGCGAGAAATACCGACACGCGCCCGGCCCGGGCTGCTGTCCGCCGCCCGCCTCCCCATCAACGGCGCCGCCGTCGTGCACGTCGGCCTCTCTCCCTCACTCAAATCTTACCCATTCCTCTCTTAAATCTGTGTATATATTGTATAAAGTAGCTATTACAATGTTGTATATTTTATAAGCCTCCAATGAAACTCATAACTCTGTAAATCAGGTATTAGAGTAGGCTTGACCATACTCATGACTGGGATTGGCTCACATAGGGCATAAATTGCCTTGAAAATTGTCTCAAAATATTATTATTAATGTTATAGAGTATGGGAGGATGTGTTTAGTGGTGGAGAGACACTAGGAATAGGTAGAATTAAGAGGTGTAATAGCCCCTGACTTCTGAGTGTTATATGCACAGTCTGGGACCGTATAATTGCATATATAATATGTATATTACTCGTATGAGTATGTAGGTAGATACTGGATGAGCCTATAATATTTGTGAAAGGTGTACAGTGTGCTATAAGCTCGTTCTTCATATCTTTATTCAGCCTATAAAGTGGTCAAAAGGAAGATAAATACAGTTTCTAGTTTACAAAAGGGTAGATATAGACTTACTATAATAATCCAAGTGTTGAATTACAAGCAAGGCGCATTTTTAGCATCAATTGAAGGGGGGGATGAAGAGACAATGAAGGAAACATAGACTACACCATATAATATGCTGTGAGTATGGTCAAGAGACTATAGACGTGGATAAGGAGTCTTGATGACATCTACTAGATATTTTCTATGAAATTCTATGCACCAAAGTGGTCCTATAGTTGTGTACAATGATAAGGAGATTTATATGTCAAAAATGTGAAAACATGCCATCTGAAGCAGTAGCTATTCACATTTAAATATTATAACGTGACAGAAATGTGAGGAGAACACTCTTACAACATATCTCAAAATATTGGAATTATCGGAGCAATATTGAACGTTCTTAATGATAACTTATGCTTCACAGCACTACCTTCGATCCTTGCTCAAAATAGCAACGGCCGCACTGCTGCGCCCGCGCCACTGTGCGTGGGAACGTGCAATTGCCTTTCCCAGCGCACTGTCGCGCGCCTCTTGTCCAGTGCGCGCCCATCATTCAAGGCGCCCTTGAAGGCACCGGCTGCCGTCCCCGCCGTCCCTCCGCCCCCTTCATCCCTCTCGCCATCCCCTACTCTCTCCGACACCGCGATGACGACCCCCGCAAGTCAGAACGCGCCCACACCCGCGCAGCAGCCCGCCCTCGTCGAGCGCGCGGACATACACAAATCATGCAAGGCAGTCGAGGGTTTATTGGGCATATTCAATGAGTACTGCGAGGCAGTTGGTTCCGTCGGCGCGCTGCAGAAGCGCCTGGCGAAGGCGCTGCGCGAGGCGGCGGGGGTGAAGGGGACCGGGGAGATTGCTGGTGCGCTGCTTCCGCGCTGTGCTGTGCCGTGCCGTATGTTGCTGACGGGCTGTCTGGGTGCGCTCAGTGAACGCGATGTACACGAGCGCGACGCTGTTCGAGGCGCTGGCGGAAGTCGATGCCAAGTTTGGGAAGGTGGCTGATAAGGAGTATGATTCGGTTAGCACGGAGGTGAAGAAGTGGTTCAAGAGACTGGCGGTGAGTGACTATATTTCGTATGCGAGGATTATATTGACGGTGGTTCTGCGGTTTAGAAAGAGGAACGAAATCACGACGAGAAGATGGCCACCGCAAATGCAAAGATCAAACAAGCAGGTCAGTCGGTAAATCTCTCGCACATTGCCTCTCTCATGATGTTCTTCTTAGGCCAGAACTACGAAAAGAAAACCAAGAAGAAGGCCATGGACGTGAGCGAGGAGCATGCGAGATACATCACCTTGATCAGTACGCTCGGACCTGAAATGGCATTGGAGAAATAGTGAGTACGATCTAAGCCCCTATCGCAAAGACGTGCTCACACCGACCGAAGCAACCACGCTCTGAACGTAACGCAGAAGCACTATTCTACGATATACGGCGTCGCCGCGAGCCTCTCGCGGCTCGCAGACTCGGAGTGGCAGAAGTCCTGTGAATGCGTCCGGCGGTTCTCACCTACCATTGGGCCCCTTGGCCAATGGAAGGCGCTGTGCGAAGGAGGCTGGACAGGCACTCTCCCGGCTGACCTGCCCAACATCGAGGGCGGCCAGCCGAACGACGACGACCCGGCAAGTAGGGGGCTGAAACCGATCCAAGAAGAGGCAGGCGGCCAACCGCAGTCCGCAGGCAGCGCACAGCGCACCCCGGAGACCCGCGAGCTGGAGCTGCCCCGCGCGAATGCGCCCCCGGGATACTCGACAGGCCCGCCGTCCGCCTCTGCGAGCTCGCAGGATCTCCGTGGCGAGAACCTGAGCGCACCCTCGCCGACAGTAGCCTGGCAACCACAAGCCGCCGCCGCGCCGCCGGAGCCCGCAGCACGCACCGCACCGCAGGGCGACATGGAGCCGCCACGGCCGCCGTTCGTCGACCCGAACACGGGCTCCGTGCGCTCGCTCTCCGCGTTCCCCAGCCCGCCGACGCACTTCCCCATCCCGCCCGTGCGCGCGGCGCCCCCGCCGTCGGGCCTTTCGCAGGCGCTCTCCTCGTCCTCTGCGAACCTCCAGTTCCCGTCGAGCGGCGGTGGGGGTGCGCTCGCGGACTCGCCCGTGTCGGCGCACAGCGAGCTGGACGACTCGTTCCGCACGGCGAACCAGAACTTCCGCGCTTCGAGCGGCTCGCACTCGCCGCCGCACGCGGAGCGCGAGCGCAGGGACGATCTAGCGCGCATGTCGCCTCCGTCGTCGGCCGCGAACGAGTTTCGGCGCCCGATCCCCGTGAAGGCGCACACGTCCCTGCCTCCCGAGCGCGACCCGCGGCGCGAGTATGAGCGCGCGCCGCCGCAGATGGCGCACCGTCCATCGTCGTCTGCCGACCTGGCTGCGTTGCGCTATCAGAGGCCGCAGTATGACGACGAAGGGCGGGAGTTTGGCGTCATGGACTCGCCTGGGAAGTCGAGGACGGTGGACGGCGCAAAGTACCCGCGGTCGATGGAGCGCACGGACACTGGCACGAGCACGGGCAGCCTTGTTGCCGCCATGCGGAATCGGTACTCGTATAATGTGCGTGTATTTTCCCTTTTTAGCCAGGTGATATTCTAACTTTTTTATGTAGTCCGGCTCGATCTCTCCTCCACCCAGAGATCTGCCGCGGATACCTATGAGCGTCACTGACCTTGCTTCGCGGTATGAACCCGCCGACGCGCCTCTTTCGCCACGACTCAGGGCCGGCCAGTCCCTCCCGCCCCTCGACACCGCACGGGCGCCAAAGGAAGCGTACCAGGAACGCACATCGCCCACGACCCACCGGCGCATGCTCGGCTCGGACGAAGAACGCCGCCAGCGCCAGCAAGAACGGCAGCAGCAGCAGCAGCAGCAGCGCAGTAGTGAAGACATCGCCGTGCTCGAGCGCAAGGTGAAAGAGCAGGAACTCCACGTGCGCGAGCAGGAGCTCGAGGCGCGCAGCCGCGAGCTCGACCGCGAGCGCGCGCGCCTGCAGAGCCTGCGCGAGGACGAAGCCGCGCCGGCGCTCGTGATGCGACCCCGCGAGCGCCGCACATCGCTGCGCCACCAGCTCCAGCGGCCGCTCTCGCAGATGGAGCTCGGAGACGCGCTCGACGGGCGCCAGAAGCCGTACAGCAGTGCACAGCAGCAGCTCGCGCCGCCGCTGTCGCCCATCAAGCCGCTCGCGTCGCCGAAGCGCGGCGCACAGGCGCCGCTGCCATCGCCCCGCGCACGCGAGCGCGAGCGGCGGCCCGAGAGCCCTGGTACAGGGACGGGGACGAGCACGGGCAGCAGCGCGGGCGCGGGGCACGCGGCGAACTGCGGCTGCGAGACGTGCTCGGTGAGCAAGTACAGCGCGCCGCCGCAGGGCGTGCACCAGCGCGTCGACTCGAAGCCCGACAAGCCGCGCAGCTGGATGCGCCGCCTGAGCATGCCCGTGGGGAACGCGCTCGGGCTGGACTCGTCGAAGCGCAGCCAGGCAGGCGCGGGCCTCCCTGGGGGTGGGGGCACGACGAACTTCAGCCTGGGCAGCGGCGTCGGCAACACGCCTGCGGGCGGGCGCGGTTTGTTCTCGATGGACGGGAAGAAGAATGCGAGCACTACGGCGCTGAGCTCTCGCTCGCCGGATAACGGCTTAGGTGTGCGGGAGGACGGCAAGGCCATAGGCCAAGCACGAGGTGGGGGCTTGATTCAGAATAGGAAGAGCTATGAGATGGGTGGGATCAGCAATCGCAGTATGACTAACCTCGGCATTACGGGGAGGCATTAATACCCTCACAGACATTTAACGACTGGCAACGATTTCTTCTCGTTTATTTTCTAACCCAAGGGGGTTTATTGTATGTGTAATATCTGCTCTGTATGTATAATGGATGTATGTGTATACACGCTTATGTAGAATTATGTGAAACTCCTTTGCTGTGGTAAAGAGCTGAGCATCCACGATTGGTTTCCCTACGGTTATTATGTATCCAACAGAGTCTGATGTCTCCATCCTTAAGTCGAACATTACACCCTACTAACGAAACTACGCGGAAATTGCGATGGAATTTCGTTCGGCGTCAAATTGTGGGATAAAGCTTGGGGGACTTCGATTAAACATCATTTCCTGAGAGGGCTTCGAAAAATTTGTCTCTGATGTAGTATGTATTCCGAGCCTTGTCTTTCGATAGATTTTGCACGCCATCAGGTTTGCTAACACAATGCTGGGAAAGGCAGCCAGGGCGCCATAACGCGAGACATGATCTGGGTAAAGAGAAGAAAATGCTATTGTGAAGATGTATACCGGGACGAGGGTCCTGCAAACAGTGTTGATTATCGCATCAGCAAACTTGCCGGATAAATGGACAATAATGCTTACAGGAAATAGGCTTGACCGTCGTGGAGCAGTGTCCGTGAAAATGTGGGCAGATATGTCCCGAAAATGGCAGCCATTATTCTTTTTTTGGGAGTCGGGTCGCCCACTGAAGCTGTGCTTATTAATTTGTATGTCGTGGCGCAAAATATCAGGAGATCGTTGAACATTGGGAAAATTGCTGACGCGTAGATAAAGAGGGAACTATTTCCTGTGGGATTGCACCGTTGTGTCTGCTGCGTTGCAACGATGTCTATCAGGAGGCCCATTTGCGTTTGGAGCAAACATACGCAGAGAACCCCCAGCCAGACGACGAAGAAGAAACAGGATATGACACGACTCCCCCTGTACAGTGCGCGGACCCGAAAGAAAAAGAGCAGAGACGTTGTTGGAATCGAAACTGCAATACTCCACTTGATTGCTGTGTCCAAATTGACACAGCGTGCGGTACCCGTGGTTACTATTCACAGTTCACTGATGAGCATCGATGAGTAGACATATTGGGAGCATATTACTTACTAGTAAAGATCACGGATACAATGCTGAATATAAGAGTCGATAGTCTATAGCGTTTACAAGTGGATGTAGAACACGATAATCAGTAAGTTTATCCGATGGCCTTTTATCAGCGCTCGTATGGAAAAGACTCCTTTGGAGCTCCTCACCGGGAAATAAAATAGGTGGTAGCAGGGATTTCATTTGGCCATCTCCAAAGTAGCTCATAATCGTATACGATGTTGCTGAATAAATCCCACAAAAGAGCCTGGGCTCATATAAGTAATCAAATCAAACAAACAAACATAACGGCTGAAGCAACCTACTCCAAGGATGCCGGACAGCACGTATCCAAAGAGCGTAGGATCATACAGAGAAGTGGTCAATGAGGGGATTTCGTTGGATATTTGAGCTGTAGCATTGTCGAACAAAGAAGGAAGGGCAGTCATGAAGGTTTCAGTGTATGCTCTTGGAGATGACTAGCGAGCCTGCACGTACGTTCCACAGAACTATTAGAAGCAGACTATAAATCTGCCCGGGTTGCTTAGAGCACAGCAGACACAACCGTCAAGGAATGAAATCATATTTATGCTCTGATAATCAAGTGAACGATCATCTTTTGATATATCAGTGCAGTAAAAAGAATACATAAAAGATTCACACTCTCGAAAGTCCACCTTCCCCATTTGGCTTCCTTAGGCCTAATTTAGGTGAATAGGATCGGCACTAACCTCGGCATTGCGTGGAGGCATCAGTTATTTTATAAACTCTTCTCGTTTACTTGCTATGTATCTATTTCAAATCTACTGGGTGGAAGCTCATTGATAGCATGATATTTGTTTTGTAAATATAATAAATGGAAATGTTTATACACTTGCGCTGTTGAATTCTTCGCACAGTGTGCGATTAGTACGACCTTTCATTTTCACTGATCAATCGATCAAGGCGGAAAAGATGCTGATTACGATGTATACAAATCTGATGTTGACCGTTAGTCGAAGTGTTTGGCACGCGGGTAGGTATATGTACAATTATGAAATCTTCTGTCGTTGCTACCTTCCGTCTCGATTACGATCGCTTGAGTGCAGCCTCCAGCTCGCCCTTGAGCGATTTCAACACCTCCACAGCAGCCTTGATCTCAGCGTCAAGCTCCGGCGTTTTCTTCGTGCGCCCCTTGAGCTCGCGGATCGCCAGACCCTGTTCCGCGACCTTGGCCTCGAGCGCGATGGCCTCGGCGGACTTCGGCCCATCTGACACGATAGCAGGAGCTGCAGCGGCCTTCTTCGCGGCCTTGCGCTTGGACTCCTTCGCGGGCTCTGGTGCAGCCTCCTTGGCGGCATCCGTCCCACCGAATTTGATGCGCCACTCCTCCGCCATCTTCTCCTCGATTTTCTTGAACAGGTGCTCTGGCTCACCGAGCTTGTGGCCTGACAGGATGTCGTTGCTGAGCACCTCGGAGACGGTGCGGGCTGGCGCGTTGAGCTGCGAGAGGATCGCGTCGGAAGTGGATGGCATGAACGGGGAGATCAGGGCAGAGAGCGCGTAGATCAGGTTGATCGCGCGGGAGATGACCTGGGCGCAGCGAGTGGGGTTGGACGTCATGAGCGCTTTGTTCAACCCCGCCGATTGCAGGTAGTTATTTCCTTGGCTCGAAATAAGCATGACGATCTGTAGACCAAGTCGGATCTTGACGACGTCCATGGCGTCGATGAAATCTTTGAGGAGACCGTTGACAGCGGAGAAAAATTCGCCGTCAAGGGGATCGTTTGGCGAGTATGGGCCTGGGGCGTCTTTGGAATCCGGAACAATGCCATCGTATTGTGAAGAGGCAAATTTGAGAATTCGGTTGACGAAGTTTCCAAAACTATTCAAAGTGTGGGTTATTAGGCAATCTATTCATAAATATCAGAGGCACGCACTTGTTCAGCAACACATTGTTGTTGGCAGCAATCTGTCATCAGAAATTGACGTGATTTTCTTTCAAAGCATACGAAAGCTCCACTCACGCATTCCGGCCAAGAGAACATAGCGTCGGCGGTTTCTGGTCTCGATGAAAGAAGGTAGTATCTCCAGACCGCTGCAGGAATTCCTGTATCCTTTGCCGCTGGACCGAACACGCCGCGATTTTTGCTCTTGGAGAACTTGCCACCTTCATAGTTCAGGTACTCTGAAAAGGCAATCAAAATTAGGAAATGTGGAATAAAGCTTAGGGGGCCGCGAACCTGTTGTCGACAAATGATGCAATTTCGTCCAGTCACGGCCATCACCAAGTTGGACGGATGGCCAATAGACGGTATGGAAATAGACATTGTCTTTACCCATGAACTGGTAAAGGCTGACGTCCTTAGGATTGAACCACCATTCTTTCCAATGAAGAGTGTAGTTGGCGGTGATACTCGGGTATCCAATAGGCGCATCAAACTAGAACGCCATGATGAATAACCACCCTGGGACGATATGATGCATCACTTACCCAGACATCTACGAATTGTGCGGTGATGGTTAGCCGAATTCTTACGAGGGCACTGGCGGTAGAAATACGTACAGAGGACCTTCCCCCTCATTCCAAAGCTGTCTTCGCTTTCGACGGGCACGGGGACACCCCACTTCAAATCACGGGTGAGCGGTGTAGGCATGAGGCCTTTCTTCAAGCGGGCATCGATCAGTTCCCCATCACCGTTAATGACGGCATTGGGCGACCATTTCCCTGCCTTCGCTGATGCTTTGATCCACTCTTCAGTGCGTGGTTGGATTTCATTAAGTTTTAGATACATATGTGCTGATGTGCGGGTGGTGACAACGTGTGTTTTATCCACCAGGCATCGCGGTTTGATGAGTTCGATTGCATCGAGAGTGCGGCTGCAGCCATCACATTGGTCACCTCGGGCATCTTCAAATCCGCAATGAGGGCAAATTCCTTCCACAAAACGATCCGCCAGGAACCTATGTAATGTGAATTAGGATATCAAAGATAAGTTCAATTCTGCTCACTTGGGGCAACCTTCGCAGTATGTCTGTTCCTTTTCCTGCCTCTCCAAGAGTCCGTTTTTGCCTAGATTCGTATAGATCCCTTGTGCAATCCTAAAAAGGATGTCACGATCTGTTAACGACCATATTTTTGGAGATATACTTACTCAGAATGAAGGGGAGTAGAAGTACGGCCAAAATGGTCAAATCTAATAGGCCGATGAATGTTGTCCACCTATAAAATTTAAGAATTACATACCCGATGTCAAACCACTTGTATGTTTCCTTGTGTAATGTGTAGTATTTGTCGCACAATTCTTGGGGCGTTATTCCTTCCTTGAGAGCCTGAGTTTCCGTAGCAGTCCCATACTCATCCGTGCCACAGATGTATAGTGTGCGCTGATTTCGCGAACCTTCAGAACGGTAAGAGGGTGTATATCGACTGGACATTATAGCGATCGCTCACGGCTGTATCTAAGGAAGACGTAAGTACTACGATAGATGCAAACGACGTGATAACACGACGTACCGTGAAAAAACATCAGCACTCAGAGTGCTGCCAATGATGTTTCCTATGTATTGTGAGCGATGACCAGAGGTCAGATATTGCACATCACACACCAAGATGGGGTACATTGTTGCAATAAGGCAGCGCAGATGTGATCAGGATATTTTTTTCGCCTGCCTTGGGTAGACTTGTTCCTTGTGAGTGCAGACGATCGGACCATCGGTGCTGTACTTACGGAGCAGGATGTCCTGGTGGTGGTATAACACGCAAAAACCCGTCATCGGGCCTGATAATTCGCGACATTGTGAGCACTGGATATTCGATATCGGTGGTATAGTGCGATCTTGGAATAGGAATCGATGAAGAACGAGGGAGATCGGAAAGGCGAGGCACTTAATTTACTGACTCGAAGGACCAAACAACGGCTAGATGGACCAAACAACGCGAGCTGACATCACCGCCACAAGTCCTCGGCACCCCACTAATGACCGTCTTACAACCATCATGAGGAATTGGCTCAGGCAAGTCTAATAGTCCGCGGTCCCTAGCTATACAACTATTAACAGAATGTTCTACCTAGCTCATTTAACCCTGGGCTGAATTCTCAGCCAGAGTTCACCCTGAGGGCAGTCTTTCTCGGTCTTGCAATTGGGTGTTTGATATGCTTCACAAATTTGAGCTTGGGTCTGCAGTCAGGATGGATATCGATGTGCGTTCTGTGATTTTATATCCGGGGAGGGGTATCACTGACATGGCCTACGTAGGATGTCCATTCAGTCTGCGCTTATCGGATTCCTCATATCACGGACACTCCCCTTTCCGCTCACACCTCAAGAAATCATCGTAGTACAAACAACAGCCGTGGCCACGGGGACCATGCCACTTGCAGCGGGATTTGTAGGAATTCTGCCAGCTCTCACCCTCTTAGACGAAGACCGTGACGGATCGCCACCTATTCATATGACATGGCTCGCTGCTGTGGGCTGGTCATGCTCAGTCGCCTTTTTTGGGTACGAATTGTCTATATGCGTCCCATGACATACACTCAATATGCCCGAAGGGTTTTCCTCTCACCTCCTATTCGCAAACAAGTGGTATGTTCCCAGCATAGCGTACTGAGCCAGCTGTCATTAACTGTATTTATCAGATTATAGAGGAAGAGCTCCCGTTCCCATCAGGGACTGCGACTGCTCACCTGATATCGGTGCTTCATCAATTACCGCCTCCCGAGAGTGGTCCACGACACCGGACTGGGTACCGGCACATTGGTGACGAAGAAGAAACTGTGATTTCAGAAGAAACTGTCGAGAATATTTTACACGACAATAATGAAGGCGCAGGTGACGAGACTGAACGAGAAATAGTGGAGCATGAAGGCTGGAAAGACCTCATCTGGAGTTTTACGGCCTCCGCATTGTTAACAGTAAGTTCGTCGAATGCAACGGTCCCCCGCTCTATTAATAGATTCCTCTCAGTTAGCAGCATATTTCTATCCAATCTTATTCGCAATTCCATTGTTTGGAAATTACCTAGCTAAGGAATGGCTGTGGTATTTCACCCCAAGTTTGTCTTACGTTGGCCAAGGTTCGTTCGCAAATCACTTCTTTGGTACATCCGTTGATGTCATCTCAGGCATAATCATGGGTTTCCCGACAACACTGAGTATGAATTTCGTAGGCATTCCGCTAATCTGACGTCCCAATAGACTGACGGACATCTCCAAGGGTATGTTTGTGGGCTGGGCCATCCTGTCTCCTTTATCCAAGTGGTCTGGATGGGCCCCTGGCGCCGTAGGAGACATGGCCACCGGTGCCCGCGGTTGGATCCTCTGGGTGTCACTGGGCATTATGTGTGCAGACAGTCTGGTATCGCTCCTCCCTGTAGCATTCGACTACCTGCAGGATGCTTTGAAACAATCCTTTGGAGGAAATTCACAAGTCGAAGAGTTCACTTCCAACAAACGCGGTGAAACCGAAACCGAGGACAGGCTCGTGCCCACTAAATGGGTCCTCGTTGGGCTTGTGCTCAGTATCAGCATTGGCACACTTTTGGTATGGATCGTCTTTGGAGACGAAGGTATTAAGCCATGGGCGACTTTCCTTGGTTTCGTCCTCGGCGGGATGCTGAGTATCATCGGGTATGTGATTGACCCTCCTTCACCGCATAAAATATTTAGTCGCATTTAGAGTTCGTGCTTTAGGCGAAACAGATCTCAATCCTGTGTCAGGTTTGGGTAAGGTGTCGCAACTCTTCTTTGCATGGATCCAGCCAGGCAATATCGTTGCAAATATCATCGCGGGAGGGGTAGCAGAAGCTGGCGCACAACAGTAGGTTATCATTTCATTTTACGCGCAATCCCTGCTGAATGGTTTTAGAGCCGGGGATCTCATGCAAGATCTGAAGACGGGGCATTTGTGTCATGCCTCACCTCGAGCGCAGTTTTTCGGACAGCTCATCGGATCGTCTGTATCAATCATAGTCACTACGACTGCGTATACGCTCTATAATCGGGCATACGTGATTCCAGGACCGTCATTTCCAGCGCCTACAGCCTACGTATGGCTTAGTCTTGCCAGGCTTCTACGTATGTGCTGTCCCTGCTTGCGACGAAAAGGCTAAAATTGTCACCTATATATAGGAGACGGCCAATTGCCGGAAAACAGCGCCAGTTTCATGGCCGTGTTCTCCCTCTTGTTTGGGTGCTTATCAGCGCTGAAATCATACACGGGGAGAAGAAACCACTGGATTGCCAAGTGGATTCCCTCGGGCGTAGCTTTCGCTATCGGGTTTTTGAACACGCCATCCTTCTCAATTGCCCGTCTAATAGGCGGAGTGATGGAGTATATTTACCGCACGCGGTACGCAAAGGACGGGGGCGACATTCGGCTCGTGGTGATCGCGAGTGGCTTCGTATTGGGAGAGGGTGTCGTCAGCATCGTGTCGCTGATTTTGCGCATTCTCGGAGTTGGTGTTATTAGCTGTTTTGGATGTGGCCATGGACTATGTGGTGGTTGTGCCACCGCCTCATTTTAGATACCTGCTTGATCTATGATAGAATCTTTTCCTGACCTCATAGCCTTTAGTACAATACGGAGGGGACCAGTGAGCGCTTGAGCACTGATCTCGACAATGGAAAATACATAACGACTACTTATGATTGTTTCTAAAAGCCTTCAAGACACAAGCGTATTTGATTGAAAGTCCTCTTGGATTTTTGCATCTGAGCAAGCGAAATTCAGTGTATCTGTCGGAGCCCAAAAGAGAGCAAAGCACTCACACCACTTGCACACCAGTGACCACGTTGTTTCCACGTCAGCTTACACGTTGGTCACATTCGTTCCATGGCCACAACTAGAGTCAACTGCACAGCTTGCGGGGGCGGCCAGGAATCATCTATCCTTTTGACCGATCGACCACAACCGTCACTATGACTCGAGGTATTTGGGACGAAGCGGAAACTAGAGTTCAACTCGCCAAGATTTCTGCCTTGACCTTCTACAAAGATGAACAGACAGTAGCAAGACGAACACCGGCCATTCCCCAGCTAGTCTGCGTCGGCAAGCCTTGCAAACTATACCAACCTGAAGTGGTGCGATGCGTGAACATCGGAGGGAATGGTGTGGACGTTGATTGGAAGGTGAGTCGGAAAAACTTTACGTCTTTCACATAAATGGCTGATGATCTACACATTTAGTGCGAAGCAGACTTGCCGAGCTCATTGAGGTTTGGAAAAGTGGAAGTTGGCTGCGAAGGCTGGTCGCGACCGGGCGATGCTTATGTGGCCAAGAGTATGTTGAAATTGCCTTCGTCTCGGGACTTAGAACGCTCATTGAAAATGTGTCGCAGATACCTGTTCGCTGGAATATCGCCTAGTGCAGATTCCGGGGGCACTCCGCGACTCGGATTCTCCGCTTTTCAACACTAAAAGTAGGTCGAATTACTTGGCATTTTTGTCCAAGCTTATGTCCTTCCGCTATGCTCAGGTTACGATTGGGCGGGCATTGTATTCTACATCGCGTGGATTGGCATATTGCTATTGATCGTCTACTCATTCCTCCAATCATGTCTCCGGGGTGGCAATGCCACTAACCCGGGGAACCCTCGCCCCCCGCGGCCCCCTGGCTATACTCCCGGTCCAAGTGGATCATTCCCCGGCGACTACCGCAACGATACAACGGACGCTCCTCCGCCCTATTACGCAAAACCATCCCAAGAGCCCCAAACTCAGGGCTGGCGAAACTGGCGTCCTGGCTTTTGGACAGGTGCTGCAGTGGGCGGCTTAGCGAATCATGCTCTGAACCAGGCTCGCGCTCGCGCCACCGCACCACAAGCGTACGACTGGGAGGCGCGCCCTCAGGCGCCATTGCGGCCTCCTTCCTCTGGACTATTTTCCGGACGCCCTAATTCGTACAGGCGGCCTCAGGCCTCCTCGGAAGATAGAGACGAGGGAAGTTCCGATCTGGGCGCCATGCGACAGAGTACTGGTCTGGGTGGGTCCAGAGTTCGCTAGGATGTGAACATCGAGAGCTTGAGAGGTCTCCTGTCACTTTATTTAATGTAGGAGGTCAGTCTTGAGGATTGCAAACAAGCTCCCAATATTTCTTATTGATATTCAAGCACCTTTCAGTTTTGTTTAAGAAGAGTTCCCTGTGTATTATTCGCATGAAAAAGCAGGTTAATCATTTACATTGCAAATAAGTTCGATCCCTCCAATTGCAGTCTTCCCCGGAAACACCTAAAAATATCTCCTCGACTGATCGTTTTGAAGGAGACTATTACAATCCAGCTTGCAGTCGGCTCTCCAAACATACCTCATGATTTTGTCTCTTTTTTAATAATCGACAGGATGCAACACAACCCCCGCATTCATCCCTGCTACTAGATTTTGGCTAAACTTCGGCAAAAATAAATGCCGGGAGCCAGCAAGGGTGTGGCCACATAACCACGTCACGAGAACCTTCGGGTATGCCTTAATTATGAAGGAAGAAATCGCCTTTAAATCCGGGTCGTTTAAACCCAAATATCTGTGTTTGCCACGAGATACAACGGCAGCACTCCCAGGAATATTCCGTGGCAAGAGCGAGAACACGAGATCCGGACAAAGTACTGCTTCATACCCCAGTGTTTCCGAAGAAACAAGGTATCTCGATTTCCATGTGATGGCAACATGACTGTCTTGCGGGATGTACATCGGCCATTTGACGGATCCACTGCGCGGTGCTGGGTATGATTTGCTTGTGGTATTTAATGACCAGCGAAGCGACAACCGAGTTCCCCACCAATTCCCAAAAATGAAGTCGTTATTGGCGTTCTCCTCTTTGGCAGTCTTGTTCATCAAGCCAGCATTCGCTCAGGTCGCTGTTTACGGCCAGTGTGGTGTACGTATCGTGCTGAACTGCAACCAATACAACCATATGATCACTGATTCTCATTATTCACAACATTAGGGTGTTAGCTACAGCGGTTCCACGACATGTGCCTCTGGGTCGACATGTGTCTACTCCAACCCTTGTATGTGTGGAAGCATACAAACAATAGACCTAGGGTTCTTATTCTATCAATTAGACTACTCCCAGTGCCTCCCAGGACAGGCACCCTCTAGCTCCACCACAGCCACCGCATCTCCCACCACGACCACTGTGAAGACCACGACCACCGGTACTACCACGACGACGGCTTCTTCCCCCGGAAACAGCGTTTGCCCTGGAACTCGCACCAAGTTCAAGTTCTTCGGTGTCAACGAGTCCGGTGCTGAGTTCGGCAACACTGCATGGCCGGTGGGTGTTTCATGCATTTCTAGATTCCCCTTGCTTGTCTAAATTTGATACATACATGAAAAGGGCGCTCTCGGAACGGATTACACATGGCCTTCACCGAGGTACGCGCTGTCTGCAGCTATAGTGTTAATTTCTATACCAATACATCTTCTGAAGTTCGATCGACTTCTTCGTTGGAAAGGGATTCAACACCTTCCGTGTTCCTTTCTTGATGGAACGCATGACCCCCCCTGCAACCGGCATAACTGGCCCATTCAACCAGACATACCTCAGTGGCCTGCAGACAATCGTCAGTTACATCACCGGCAAGGGTGCCTTCGTGCTTATCGAGCGTGCGTACAATGATTGAGTCACTTGGGCTTGACTGTCTGACGCGTCTATTTGTTAGCCCACAACTACATGAGTTACAACAATGCTGTTATCACCAGTAACTCTGAGTAAGTGGTCTATTTCGTGCACTTCTTTCTCATGAAACTGACTGCGCCTTTCAGCTTCCAGACATGTGCGCTATTCTTCCGATTCAATGAATATACAGTATGTTTATACTCATCAAATAATTAGTCTGGAAGAACTTGGCCACTGTCTTCGTGAGTTCAAAAACTTTCCATCTCCTTTAGGTAGCTTATTTACTTCTTTGGTGCATCAATAGAAAAGCAACAACAACGTCATCTTCGGTGAGTAGACTGACATGTTCGCTCCGAACATGCTCTCATCATCATACAGATCTCATGAACGAGCCCAATGGCATTGCTGCCACCACCGTTGCCGCTCTCGTGTGTATCTTGCACTTTTTGGCAAGACCAATGTTTGCCTAATCGGTCCCCATGTAGATGCAATCCGGAATCAACGGTGTCCGTTCCGCGGGAGCTACAACACAAATGATTCTTGTCGAAGGTATGATTTTGTGTCTCATATTGACGCCACAGTATTCAACTCAAAACGTCTATCTTTTGTAGGAACTTGTAAGTAAACCACTCAGTTTCCGTGTTCGTCTGTTATGCTTGAATATTAACCATGATTCTCATCAGCCTGGACTGGCGCTTGGAGTAAGTGCGCAACTATATTCCTCTAACGTTGTAACTCACTATCATCTTTTGTGTAGCCTGGACATCTTCGGGTAATGCCGCTGCATTCACGTCGCTCACCGACCCCAACAACAACTTCGCCATCGGTCAGTACTAAAATTACGACCACCTGTCTGACTTATTCACAAATGTGTGTCTACAGAGATGCACCAGTACCTCGATTCAGATGGCTCGGGTACCTCCGCAACCTGCGTCAGCTCCAGCATTGGATCTTCGCGGTTGGCCGATGCGACTTCATGGCTGCAGGCCAACAACATCCGGGGATTCCTTGGTGAGATGGGAGCCGGCAACAACACCGTCTGCATCCAGGCAGTCCAGGGTGCTCTGTGCTCCATGCAACAGGCTGGCGGTGTCTGGATCGGTGCCTTGTGGTGGGCTGCTGGACCATGGTGGGGAACCGTAAGTCTTTGCAAAAGCATTGGACCATCCTTCCGCTCTGATTGACATTTTGCTTGGTAGTACTTCCAATCCATTGAGCCCCCCAACGGAGCTGCAGTCGCACAAGTCCTTCCCCAGGCTCTTATGCCTTTCCTTTGATCTGAAGGACGTGGAGCTAAAAGCACTAGAAAAGTCTTCAGTTGTAATTAGTACTGGGCAATGCAAAATAGGGTATATTGAAGATTTGCACAGTTTCAAATCTCAAGCTTCAAGCTCCATGGTTTCAAAAAGCTCAGCCAACTCTACGATTATTAAGTCAACTGCAGCGATATCCGAAGCTATGAAGGAACACAGAAAGATGATTCAACAAACTATAAATCTTTGTATTTGCTCAAGTACTTAAGGAGGTCATTGTGATGAAAGGATATACTTATGTCCGAAGTTATGAAAAGTTATCTTGCAGGTACTTATTGGACGTACTCCCGCAACCGTTCCCTTATACGGCCCGCTCGACAACGAGAGGAAGTTGTGGGTATCGTGTTTTGCTCGAAGCCAGCGTCGGTGTGGCAATTCCGCCCATTTGCCAAACGATCTCCGAGTTGGCCTTGGTCGGAGAGAATCGGAATGAATTAATCATCGTGAACAGCACAACCTCTGAGGAAAAGTTAACGCGAGATGACCAAGTTCATATTGAAGGGGACTTACTCATTTCCAACTGAGAGAATTTGAACCCGCTGAGGAATATCTATTAGATATCAATCGACCGTGCAGACAAATAGGACAGCTTACATGCATGCTCTGCTGCCTCCCAGGAAGGTCATACTATGTTTTAGGACGTCAAGATATGTATCGTTGAAGAAGACGGCGCGGGACGTACAGATGAGAATAGACCCCGGGAATGTGGGCAGACGCAACAGTCTCCGGAAGAGGCGAGAGCCAGCGCTCGGGTTTCCATTCGAGCGCGTCTGGTCCCCATATCTCAAAATTGCGATTGGCGGCCATGAGTCCTACTATTATATCAGTGTTGCTGGGGACGAGGACTTCATTCAGTTCCCGCCCATCCAATCCAGTGATAGGCGTGGACAAGGGAAGAATAATATCCTGTCGAGCGCTGGCATCCACAAACGATATCAAGTGGTGGTTAGTGTCGTCAACTGCGCTCCATGAGCCATTAAAACATACGTTCGCGTCACAGTAGACACCGGTGAGTATCTATCAATCGGAAAGAAATGATATCGGTTTCAATTTCCCAAAGCGAAAAGGCATACTACTCACAGCCGTAATGTCTCCCGACAAACAGCGTCCATATACGGCAGTGCCACAAGGTCATCATAAGCTAGGTCGCATTCATGTTGACGTTTCGCTTCCCGAATTTCTTCGCGTAGTTTGTCCTGTACGTGTTGATGGTTTGAAAGGAGCCACAGAATGCGAGCAAGCGCAGAAGAGGTGGTATCCATGGCCGCGAAGGTCAAAGTCCTGGTAAGGCTCATTCAAACAAGCTCGCGCAGACGGGTAGAAAAAACCTACGACACTTGGCCCAGCAATTCGGACTCGCTCAACCTGTCAGTTTCCGATGCTTCCATGTTTGCTCTCACTGCACAAGGTTTGTTTAATTTTAATGGGTTGTAGACGACACACTTACTGAGGATGCTGAGGATATCTTTGCCGTGACCAATCTGCCTCTGGACTGCTTCATCTCCTTCAGCGAGCGCCTTCCTTTTGCTTTCGAGTATTTCAACTGATGTCTCATGGATCACATCCACGATATCACGGATATCCTGCAGATCCTTCCAGCGTACCAGATTTGCCAGGACGCGCCGCATACTAGGTGTGGTGTATTTGATAAACGTTGGTAACAGATATCTCCTAGGAGTGTTCACTTTAAAAAGGGCGATACTTTAAAGAGGTTAGTATCTTCGAAGTAAAACGGACGTCGCAAATCTTACGTGAGTTGTTTGACTGAGGTACTGAACCGGTGAGGAACGGCATCGATTGTCAACGGATCGAACGAATATCCCAACCCGCTTTGCCCAATCAATTCCAGAGCAGCGCGAGACATCCAGGACAATACTTCAATCTGTTTTTAGAAAAACGCATAAGAACACCGAAAATCCAGCCGTAGCGCCGTAAAATGGCTTACTTCCTTGGGACCCTTCTCAACTTGTGTCAAAAATGCAGCCTCCAGCTGGTGTCCAATAAAATCAGTGTCTATCTAGCTTGGTCGTACATGATTGGTGCAAACGCACCTTCCGGATAATGTTATAGAATATCGGAGCTACGATCGAACCATACATGAGTTTTTGCGTGTTCAAGCTGTCAGAAAACGTACTGGATTCGCGCATGTGTGTAATTGAAAATACAGGATTCAACATCTTGCGCTGCTTGCGATGCTCGTTACCTGAAAAAAATTGATAGGGACGTTTCAGGTGACAAAAGGAAAAGAAGGCGGAGATGAGGGACGGACCAAGTGTTGCCAGAAGACCGCGACCAAATATGATATTATTTCCACTAGGTTTGATAAATTATAGATCTACTTTGGTCAAAGGGAACGTAGCACTCACTCGATGAATGCCGAGGTCTCTTCATAGATGTATTGATCCTAAGTAATGGGGATGACTGAGTTTTACATTATCACAGAAATATCATGCAAAAATTCACCTTGACAATAATATGATGAAGGGCCTTGGGATCGAAGACGTATAGTTGGTTTTCCTAGTGCGCCCACATAAGAGACTGTACACTAACTGAGTTTGTTACATACCCCAAATAGTGCTTTGATCTTGATCACGCCTCCATCTGGCAATGAAGTCAATCAACATCACGCTTTACGTAGTCTGCAGATGTGTATGCAAAATAGAGCCTACACTGTGCCGCCATTTTGGCGTGAAAGTCCCAGGCATTGAAATTGAATACCTCGGGGAAAACACCTTTCGCAAGAAATTCAATCGTTATTATTCCGAGTCACCCCTTGGCTAATGTTACTTACCTCTCCAAAAAGATGTGGATTTAGGGCCTGGGAGGTTATCGAGTGCCGATTTAGCAAGGAAGCGACGGTATAGCTTCCAAAGCGTCCAAGATATTCCATACAAGACAAATACGTTCAGGAGGGAGGCAAGCATGATGTCTGCCACCGGGAGGGGAATCTGGCGAGATGTCGGACGGTCTTTCAGATATATACGAAGAAGCTTGCTCTGGTAGGGAGATAAGGTTGTCTAATTATGCAAGGTGTGGAAACTAGTGGGTTTTATAGGTTTTACCTTCGCTAAGCCGGAGATATGACAAGTAACTGCACACGTTTCGCCGGACCGTTGGAGCACAGTAGGCGTTGCGCCGGCAAAATCCAGAATGGTCTACGAAGATTGACGTCGGCCTTTTGTATTGCATAGGACACCGTGATAGTATTTTCGCCTTCTTCATATCTGCAGCACATGACCAACAAGAAGTGAGATTCTTTCTGTTTATGTAGTTCAATGCTCCGGCATGAGGTTGGCATGAAGAGCTGTTTTTTATGAGGGTCCAGCCATGAATGTACGCGGGTAGATTTCATGTACACAGAGGGTTGTGCAAACGGGCCATCGCTGAGAATCCTTCGTCAAAAGAGCGCTCTGCTACGGCACTGCGGCAGTAGAGAACACACCGTCAGTCGGTGTTCCTGATTGTCAGTCTAAATCTGGGTGGCTGGGAGCGGTGTCCAAGTCCGGAGAAGCCCTATATCCCACAAGTTGCCAGTATCCAGAAGTTCTCGTGGGATAATGACCCATCGCTGATGACGAGTTGCTGCATTATGACAAGACCAGAATGATGTACGCGTCCGACTCGGAGGTGGGGCTGAGAGAAAAGGCAGCCCTAGCAAGAAATTTGGAGAAGTCGCCGCTGCGGGAGGGTTGAGAAAAAAAGGCAGACGAGCCGGTGGCATGTAATCAATTCAATGTCACTATACCGTCACCGTAGTCCCGCAGGTCCAGAATACAAGTTTAGAATAGAATAAGCTCGATAACAGAATAAGGACACCGTACAATCTGTAGGCCTATGATATTCAGTGAGAGGTGGCGCGCACTCAGTGGCACATGCAGTTGCTTACTGGAGTAAGCCTGGCGATCCTGATCCTGCTTGGTCCTGCTTGTGCTTGTTGCCCATGATGTTTCCCGCGCTCTCTCAGCCACTCCCTCGACTCAACCAAGTTTCGACGCTGGTACATCGTTCTGGACTCGGACACATTCATACAGCTATCTACCCCAAATGAGTGAACTGCAATCCGAAGAACTTTTTATCGATCTTCCAACGGGAATATCTGTTGAAGCTGATCTCTGGAGGCCTCAAGCTCCAGACTCAGAAGAAGGAAACAAAATCGCCATATGTCTGCATCCCTGGTCATGGCTTGGAGGGCGCAAAGAAGATCCGTGCGTATGCTTCGGGCTCAAAGAATGATACATAGTTAATGACACATTCTGCCAGGGTTCTAATGTCTCTAATCGAACCTTTAATACACCAGAAATATCATGTGCTCTGTTATAACTCACGAGGAAATGGCAGGTCCACTGGATGGACTTCTTTCACGGGATTCAAGGAAGCCGAAGATCTGAAGGCTGTCGTAAATTGGTCCCTAAAACAAGTAGGAAATATTCGCTCTGTGGTCATTCTGGTACGCTCTTTGAAATCTCTTCCGTTATTTCTATCGAGTTCATTTAAATACTCCTTTGCAGGGGTATTCATACGGTTCTCTCATCGCCTCCTTGCACCCTGTCCTTCCGTCTATTAAAACGTCGCATATTCTACTTTCATACCCCCTTGGCCCGCGGGCTTGGCTGACCATGTTTAACTCATCGTCTTACAATGCTACACTGCGGCAACTAGTTCAACAACCGGATTCTAATGTTTTGGTCATCTATGGCGATCAAGATGAATTTACGTCCATTGAAAAATATAGGACATGGGCATCGGAGTTAGGAGGGTCTAATCTGGAAATACGTGAGATTCCGCAAGCTTCACATTTTTGGCGCGGAGGAAGTGGGCCTGAACTCGACGCTATTGTGAGCAAGTGGCTTCCATAACGGTGATTGTTCTTGTGTGTGTTTTATTTTGTCATTACACTGATATACCTCTTGAGAGAAGTTCTTGAGTGTACATCACTAATGAAAGATTTCCAAGGAACCCACAGGACATATTTACAGCCGCTTCAACAGTCCTGTCGCCTGCATAGTGATCCATCATTCTTCTCGCGCAACTTGTGCGGGCTCAAGCTTTCACCCCAGGGTTTCTCAGCCCTCAATGTTGCCAATAATGCGCTCTGGCTTATTGTCCCCTGTCTCTGTCAGGCAACTGGCCTGGTTTGGCCTGCACTGTTGTTCTGGTGAACGGGCCTTGCATTCCCATGGCCACATCTTGGGCCGGGCCTCTGCGCTACGAGTATATATAAGATACGCTTCAGAGCGGGTTGGTTCCCATTCTTCCCTTCGACTCATGCATTATTCCAGTTTCTTTTAATCACTCTCTATAATCCCACCAACACTCTTTTCGCTTCGAATAAACATGGGATGTTCACAAAGCCGCCCTGAAGACATCATAACACCATTCTACGGTGGACGGTACGAGCCGATGACGTACGATCCATCTAGAAAATACCAAATCTCTCCTCCCGAGCCCAAAAAGAAAAAGTCGAAGAAGCGAGCCGAAGCGCACGGAGGACCTCCGCCCAACCCTATCATGGGGCGACAATCATCATATGCCTATGACCAACGGGCTGATTTTCGTCGGTCGAGATTCGTGATGGACGGCGCGTGGAATCGCGGTGCAACGCGATGACTTTGGACGATCAATGACCATGAAATTTATGAATGCGCAGGCGCTCCCCAATCTATTACACCAATGGCACTCTGATCAGAAAGGAACAATTGTACACGAAATTATGCGTCTTGTATTTTTACATGTACTTTACACTTGATTACTGGCCGTAGTTAGTGTAGAGATAAACATCCACGTCAAGGCAGGTCAAGGCTTGATCTCGGCGAGTTGGGAGCCTTGGCAACTCGTAATAACCCTCGCGACGCATTACCTAATATAGCTCTTTGAACAAGTTGAAGTCGATTCCTCATCTCCCTGGGCTTCCCGTCCACTGATCTTACTCTCATCGCGCCTTTCCAGCCTCCTTCTCGACTGACTGGTAGCATCCACCCCCGAATCTCGAGGCCCGCCCAGGACCAGCGCATCTCAGGGGCGGAGATGTAAGTGGCTGCAGGTTGCGCCATGGCGCGTCATGAGTCGATATTTACCCGTTTACCCGTCCGTTGTGTAGGCCACTCCCAGATGAGCGTCCGCGCCAAAGCGTGGCCAACCTCATTGGCAGGTTCGAGACGCAGACAAAGCGGTTATCCCTCTCCGCCAGCTCGCCGTCGCGTAGTTCCAGCGTCGTATCACACGTAACAGGGGATTCGGCCAAGGAAGAAGTCAAGGAACGCCGCGAATGGCCCCCGAAGTCGACCACTGAATCGGTGCAGAAGCAATTTCCGATCGTACCATCGTTATATTCTCGCAATCCTCCTCCTCCTCTGAATACGTCCTCTCTGTCCAATCAGCCCGCTGCAGCTGGAGATAATATGAAGCTAGACGCATCCGCAGCGGAGGTGGGTGAAGTGGAGGTTCCTCTCACCGCGAAAGCTCTCAATGCTTCTCAGAGACAGGCAAAGCCCGGACCAAATACGTTCTTAGAGAACTGGAGAAAGGATTTACCTCCGCCCTCCGCCCCGGATGTCGTCGAGCCATTAGTGCCGGAGACAGCGAAACCAGATCTAGCCGTCGAGGCAAGTGCCCCAACGCCTACTCTTGCGACTACGAAGAAACTGGGACCGCCGTCCACACCGCGTGTTTCGACCGCTACCTCTAAGGCGACTTCTACACGTGCCCCTGCGCTCTCTAAGTCCACCACGTCTATGGGATCGCGAACACCTGTGAAAGCCACCCTCAAGTCACCGTCGTCTAGGCAGTCCCTTGCGTCCCCGGCGCCTCAGCCTCTGAAGCCTCAGCACACCGGCCAATCAGTCGCCTCCAACGCGACCACCAAGCGATCGGTCGCAAAACCACCTCCTACACCTAGCGTCCCCAAAACACCATCGCGCACGGACGCCGCTTCTAGGTCCAAGACGCCGACCTCCAGTCGCCCCAAAACTCCGTCAACTGGGCTGTTTGCACCTACTGCTGCCTCGCTTGCCAAATCGCGCAATGCCGTGCCGCCAGTGCCGACCCCAGTGAAGAAGGCGCACCTGAGCAGCAACTCTCTCGATCGTCTGAGCAAGCCTACTGCGGCTTCTCAGGCTAGGATGGCGGCGGCGGCTGCTAGCACCCCTCGACCAGCTGTTGCAGCTCCGCGAGTGGCAGCTTCGAAATCTAAGACCGCACCACCTACTTCTAAACCTCGGAAGGACCCGACTGCTCCCCGTGCTGCGGCTGCTACTGCTGTTGTAGCGGCGGTGGCGGCTACAAGCGTTGCTGCTGTGGCGGTAGAGGAACAAGTCTCAGTGCAGGCCGAGAATGAAGGGAATGGAGAGAGCACTGAGAAGACACAGCCTGCCGAAGTGTTAGAAGAGGTAGAAGCCGCTAACAGTACCCCGGAAGAAGTTGAAGTTGCCGTGAAAGAGTCTGATCAGGTGGAGGAGGGTGAACACAGCGTAGAGGAACAGGAATCCGCTCCCATAACTCCAGAACCGGATGCAGTTTTTGAGCCAGAGGCGACGAACTCCGAAGACACAGCGGTCAGGCCCGCTGAACACGACAGCAAGGACGATCTGGAAGACATCGTGAATCTCCTCGAAACGGTCTCTATCACCAAGCCACCAGTCGATACCACCGCTGATATACCCGACGACATTTTGGAAATACCTGATGAAGAGGAGAAGTAGACGTTATTCATTCAGTTCGGGCGCCATGTGGTCGCACCGCTGGTAAGTAGAAGGAAGCAGGAAATACCCACATAATAACCATGTTCACGTTCACGGTCCATTTCACCTATCATACAGTCATGTTTCGCGACTCTTTTACGTATCTATAGTGGTGATGAAGGCACTTCACCGCAGAATATGCCCATGTCTCTGGGCTCTGTCGCAAGTGCCACTGGTTTAATATTGCTGTTTGTTGTTCGTTCCAATACTCGATTCTGTTTCGCGAAGCTTTGCATCCTATTTAATTCATCATTCAATTCAATATACTATTGCACGGATAATTAACTCTTTCAACATGATTTTAATACTGGTCGTATTGCCTGTGTTGAAGCCGACTGTGAGCTGACTTCGGGCGTCGTCTTGAAGTAAAGCAGTAATTAATTCTCACGCGTCGCGATCATCTCGAGGAGACGCGTCACCTGCGCGTCACATTCCACTTTCTATCCACTCATCCACAACCACTACACTGATATCGATATGTCGGCTTCTGCCTCCAACTCCAAGGTAGCCGAAACTAAGGCGACGGAACAACCACAGCAGGAATCCACACCTCACGTTGGCGTTCTAGAAGAGGACGACGAGTTCGAGGAGTTCCCTGTTGCAGGTGCCCATACCTCTACGCCGTTCTCTACTTTCCCCCACTAATCAGTGCAATTCACATACAGATTGGAAAGATTCCGAGACGGATCTGGCACACCTTGGCGGTGCAGCACCAGGGGCGGCTAAATCGGGCGGGGACAAGCTTTGGGAGGATAATTGGGACGATGATGACATTGAAGACGAGTTCAGCGTGCAGTTGAGGTGCGTGTCACTACTCTTGTATCTTGAACACATTTCTCATGCAATTATACAGAAATGAACTAGATAAGACGAAGGCAGCGGCTGAATCAGCCATGGAGTCGTAATACACTATCAGTGTCTGCATATCATCATGAAAGCTTTTTCTTCACAAGTATTTGGGCTGTGACAATATACCCTTCATATCGAGATCCATGGGCGCTGCGACATTCTTGCGGGCGTTCCAAAATCGCGGCGGTATGTAAACAGGGTATCAATTAAAATTACTGCAGACATCGTACCAGGTCGTACAAAGGAATACAAGTCTACATCATGGTTCGTGAAGTCACTCATAGAACTACTCATTACACCCAAAATATATCACCAGGTCATGGCCGGTTTAAATATCACTTTTTTTCGTCGATGGAAACGGTCTCGGTTTGTGACTCAACTTCGCCCCCGGGCAGACCCATCGCGCTTGTATCGTACCCGTTAGCCTCGAGATATTCCCGGAACTATTCAGCGAGTCAGCGTCAAGCTACCTACGAGAAAAGAGCATGGATAAATCACCTTGCGATCTTCCTCAAGCATGCCGTCAGTGGTCAACGGCTTGATGAAGGCGAATGTGATGAGCGCGCTCAGAACGGCAAATCCTGTGATTGATCGCAGAAGTTAGCTTCCAAAGTGACTGGTGCGCAACGATTACCTACCACTGCCAATCCAGAAGGGACCCGTGTTTCCTCTGTCGCTGGACGACCCACCGAATGCTGTACATGGGGATCAGCACTGACATTCCGCACATGGAGTGTTTGATTTACCGTCAATAATGGGGGGGAATATCCACGTTCCGATGAAAGCGCCGACTTTGCCAATAGCAGCTGCGGTCCCGTAGAATTGACCGCGTACAGCCGTAGGGCAGCTTTTGCTCGCCAACAATCCAAGACAGTTTCCGGGACCTGTGTCGCGATGAGCGTACACATTTGAATATCAATAAACTAGATCATACCGAATTCTCCGAAGCTCAGGAAAATACCATACACCACCTATAACAACAGGCATCAGGTTGCTACTCAATGGGACATACCACCAGGGGTGAATGAATAACTTACTGCAAATCCAGCGATATGGCGAGTGAGACTTAAATGATGATAGTAAGTTCTGGTTCAATCAACAATCAATTGCGAACTCACTGTGAGTAGGCGCCGCTCATGGCAAAGCCAATGATAGCTTGCAAAAGCAGGCCAGTGATCTGTTAAACAAACCCGACGTATTTAGTCGTGCATCTTACATTCATTTTCTGTAGCAGAAACCTACCATCGTGTATTTGGCCCCCAATTTATCGACGACAAATGCTCCGATGATTGTACCCGGCATATAGAATAAGCTTTCTAGCAGTCAGCAACCCAGCGCTCACGGAATAATTCACGCGCTTACTTGATGACAACATTCCAGCCGAAGACGATAACCAGGTCGCTGGATCCACCGGTGACACTAATGAACTGTCAGTCAAGTCGTTTGCCTCAAGCTCCGTTAAAAACCAACCGATCAACGATAATCGAGGAGTAGATACCGAACTGATAAACTACATCAGTCAAGAGAAAGGTGCATATGGATATCTTGTACTCACGGGATAACTAGTAACGTCAATCGAATAGAAATGTCAATGTACTCAACGGGCACGAAATGTGTGCAACATACACAATGATGTCGTAGAGGAACCTGACATGGGCATAAGCATTACTCAACTTCAGGAAAGGCAATAAACCAAACATACCAGGTTGCTGAAATAGCGGCTAAAGACCCACCATAACGACGAATTACGAGCCAGTATGGGATGCGAGCATGCCTCATAGAGTCTTTGCGGAAGCGCGCGGGCTCCTCCATGTTCAAACGCCATATGAAAACAGCAGCTGCGGGAATGACACCAAGGCCGAGCGAAAGACGCCAGACCGCATTGAGGTGGTTATTGCCGAAGCTATGATGGCGAAACCAGTCAAAAAACAGTCACAACAACGCAGAATTCCCTCACATCCAAAAGAGTACCAGAGGTACGAATGCGGAAATGACAAAACCAAAATCAATCATGGTGTCTGTAAATATGGGGTCAGATATTTATAGGACATGGTATTTAGAAAAATGGGCCTCTTTACTTGTTGCGAGCGCGAACCAACGGTGCTGTGCGCCCTTGTTGATACCAGGCTCTTCAGATTGCTCTGAAGCTGAGACGGAACCGCAAGGATATTCTGCACCCACGCCGATACCGAGCAGGAAGCTATCATGTATGTGAGTTGGAGACACAATAACTGAGGACACTATGACGTACCGCATTGCACTGAGCATAGCCAAAAGACCCCCAACACTTCCGTGCGCTCCGGATGAAGCAGCAGACAGTCCAGAGAACAACGTCACTATCCCAGCCGCGGTCATCTGTTCTCGGGGGTGAACATGAGGAAGAAGCAAAATATCACACGACGAAGAACGAACCATGCCAAATTTGCGCCCAATTTTGTCGGAGAGATATCCTATGATATGTTTTCCCAAATTCAGTATCCCACAGAGGCTAAATCATCAGAAACAGTTTGAGAACTCACCAAACACCAGCATTCCCACCACAGTTCCTGCAAACCCGAGACTACTCAAAACTCTACTATGGTTGTGTTGGCTGAGCTTGGCCGACCCATAGACTCTGGTGAGGACTTGGGTGATATCATTAGGAATTCAGACGAGTTTGGTACGGTTCCAATGCTTTGCACTCACGAGTGTTGACTATGAACGGGTCAGTTAATCATTAACGCTTAGATATGCACAGTGCTCACCACTCCCAATAACACCGTTGGCGTATCCTGGCACAAAAATTAGTTCAATGTATTCCGCACAACTTCCAGACGTCTACCATCTGAGAGCAAAGCCGTGCCACACCTAGCAGAGAGCGTATCAATTAGTACGAGATTGTATACTGGTAATAAATGATCATACGCAAAAATGAGAGAGACACTCTTGATGCGCTCTTTGAGAGGGAGCGTGGTCGCCATTTCGAAGAATGTGGAGGGGAAGGAGAGGACTTCTTATCGTGGCCATCTTTGGCGGTTTGGTTTTATGCTTCAGTGGATCCGTACGGAATAGTGGCCCTGGCAGGGTCGCTGGATGGTCAGTTCCCGAAGGGGAAGCCCGAGGGCCGGTACCAGATACTTACATACATCACTCCGGTGCTGGCCTCCCAATCTCCCATGTTCAGCTTGCACGACGCACGTTCGTATATCTCGAAATTCAAGCTAGTGCATATAACGCGACGGAATGCGGCTACACTCCTATGTATTTCATGGGCTTCATCGCGTTAAAATATTTGCAGGGAAGGAACCTGAAGTCCAGGAATCAAATTCAACCGTTACTTCCGCCGACAGGAAGAAATCAGCCAAGATATTTTGCGCTTGCGATTCTCAGAAAAAATTCGAAGCTCACGACCAGGCGACTGGTGCAATTTAAATAAAATACATATTTTTAGCCCAAATACAGCTTCACCAAGAACATTCATGCAACTTAAATAGCTTGTGTAACCTCTCAACTCTCCCATAGTCTCCCATCCTCTCAGATCTTCTCCCACTGTGCAGCTGTGAATGTTTTCCGTATCTCCATAGCAATCGTTCGATTCATATGACCTCCATCAGATACCCACCAATTAACTGATTTTTAGCGACCGCATTACTCCGCTCAAAGATATGGACAAGCGCCCTCTCACCGCACAAGTTGACACATTTACAACACTTAGCCTGGATGCCAATCATCTTCAGTCAGCCATAGATCGCTCCTTCTCCAGGTCAGTACGGTAGACGGGGATAACAAGATATTTGGCGTGCATGTGGTCGAATTCCAGCGCAACGATTGGAGGACGCTATCGTTAAAAAGGCACATAAATAGAACGGTAAAATCCTGACAGATTTTGACCCACCTGACCGAGTCTATATATAGCGGGCGCGAACGAGGCAAATCCTCATTACTTCAAGTTGGTGAAGCATACAAACACACTCCAAAATCTATTTGAATACGGAGGGTGAACGTGCCACTGCATATCAAATTGTGCAGTGGGTCTATGACGCAACGCCTCTCAGTAGAGGAGCCTGCCAAATATGTGAGACGCACCTTCGTCAGCTACGCTTAGGACGGAGCCACTATAATAGGCGCTTGAAAATTGACTGCAATTTGCCCATCTGGCGGTAGCTTTCCATAAGAGGGTTGCACGGAGGACCGGGGTGAGAGAAAAGATAACCGTGATGGATGCCTTGAAGTCGAGCGGCTTCCGAAAGCTTGATATGCAAACGCCACAGTTAGAAATGCCAGGAATCTGGTCAGAAAGAGAGATAAAGTGGCACTTTAGTAGACCTAGGCAGACACGCTGCTGAAGACCTGCATCAATCGTCGAGGAACAGACAAACACGCGAGATCAGAGCCGTTCAAAAGAATTCCTTTGCGAATGGTACATAAGCAGGCAAAGGGGCAAAGCTGGACCAGTGCATATCGACAGTGTGTGGGAATCCTCGGCAAGATGAAGCGGAGGAGAGCGGAGGAGTTCTTTGCCGATGCCCATCTTGAGTGGCGAGCTTGGACCGACTCAACTTTGTCGCGTGAGGCCGTCGTTGATAGATAGAGGGTTTATCCAAGGACTTTGCGAATTCCGAAAATTGTAGGCTACAATTGTACATAGTATGACGAGCCCAAAATCAGAAGGCAGGATCTCAACCAATTGGAAGTATTCCGAAAGTGATGGTACTCATATGCTTATTGCCAGTCTCCAGAAGGTGTGCGCGCGCCGCGAATGTTCGTGAATCTGCTGCAAATTTTTGTGATTGATGAATATTGAGGCATTCCTTACTCTAGGACATCAGAAAAGCCCAGGGTTTTATGTGCTCTCAGAGGTTTTCGGCGCATGCAAAAGTGGTCATAACTTGGTGTATTTAGCGGCCGGACTCGGAGGCATGTTTTCAATAGCTTTGAAGGGCTCGTTGTTGGAAAGAGCGGAAATCAGGTGCAAAAGGATGTTAAATGTAGTTCAAGCTTCGTAAACAGTTTTGTTGACGCGTCTCCGCCAATTGCATCGTGGAGGAGAAAGAAGGTGCTTTCATTCTCCGGCGCGCATACATCCGGAGTCCGGAATCACAAGCCTTGTGATTGAATGATACATATCACATGATGCTCAGCCAATGTCGCGGTGACGCTCGGCAACAGTAAATAGTTAGCCGCGGCCGCCCCAATGTAATTCTGGAGCTTGCATACGCTCTCTTCTTCTAGCTAAACACCCTTCACACTGCTCATCAACAACATGGGACGTCCGACAGAATCATCGAAATCGAACAACAGCCTTACTGTGCAGGACAACCGCACAGGGAAGGTGTACGAGGTCCCGTAAGACGTGGCGGAGCTTGTGGCATTTGGAGAGTCGCTTATTGACTGCGTCATTAGGATCGTGGACAACAGCATACAGGCGACGGCGTTCAAGGAGATGAAGGCGCCCGCTGCGCCCGGGGAACGCGAGGAAAATGAGACTTACAAAGGCCTACGTGTAGCGGACAAGGGTTTCTTGAACACTGCAGTGATTTGGAGTGAAATCACGTACATCGACGGGGACGCGGGAGGTGAGCTTTGAGCGTTATGTTGAGTACGCTCTATCTGACATCCTCGAAGTTCTTCGCTACAGGTATTACTGCCATGCAGATATAGGAACATGACTTGGTTTACTGACCGCTTTTGAAGAGGATACCCCATCGAACAGCTGGCTCTCCACTCCTCGCATCTCGAGACGGCGTACCTCCTCATTTACGGCGCCCTGCCGACCAAGTCACAACTTACCATCTTTGAGGCTGAGGTCTCGCACCACAGCGTCATCCACGCTGATGCCGAGCAGTTCTGCCGTTCGTTCCGGTAGGTGCAACTTTTAAACGGCGGTTTGTTAGATCTATGCTTACATTGGAACCTTAGGTATGACGCGCACCCTATGGCAATTCTGACAAGTGCATTTGCATACCTCGGATCGTACTATGGCGAAGCGAACCCTTCATTACAAGGTATTCGGTCAATTTTATGCCTTAACTTACCTATTAAATTGTGTCCTGTCTTGCTTTTTTTAGGTCAAAACTTGTACACTAGAGGAAATGCTGCGTCTCTTTCCATTATGGATAAGCAGATTTACAGGCTGATTGGTAAAGCCACAACGCTAGCTGCGTCAGCCGTTCCTTCGATTGTTCTATGATTGAAAATTGACAATTTCCTGCAGAATGGCTTATCGGGTTCGTCAAGGACGGGAATTTGTCACCCCTCCGACCGGACTTAGCTATACCGGATCGTAAGTTCGCAAATATCTTACCAAGGATACTGATGTACTCATTTCTTGCAGATTCCTCTATCAAATGGATCATCTAGGGGAGGAAAACTACACTCCTAATCCTGTGCTCGAGAAAGCGTTGGATGTTCTGTTCCTGCTTCACGCGGATCACGAATTGAACGCCTCGGCGACAACAGTTCTACAAACCGGCAGTTCTTTGGTTGATCCGTATTCCGCTATTGCGTGAGTTTTTCGTTATTTTGAGGGTTTAACGTAACTGAGTTTATTTATAGAGCTGGATGCGCTTCATTATAGTGAGTGAACTTGGTATTTTTACTGCAAGAGACCCTGGCTTATCTCCACAAACCGAAGTGGACCTCTACATGGTAAGTCATTCACACCGGCCACTTATGCTCCAGGGACTGACCTATTTGATGTGTGCAGGAGGCGCAAATGAAGCTGTCATTCGAATGCTCATATCCATTGGAAAGTAGGTTTTTTCTGTTGATTTTGTTGTGAATCTCTGCTCAATATCATCAAGGCCAGAAAATGTCCCAGCGTTTATTGAAGCTGTTAAAAAGCGCGAAAAGGTCCTTTCTGGATTTGGACATAGGGTGTACAAAACGGCAAGTCTGCAATGGAAGTAGCCTTTGAGTCGTTGTTTACGTTTGCGTCAGTCGGACCCCCGATCTTTCATTGTTCGTAAAACAGCGGATGAGGTTTTCAAAATGTAAGATTTTTGCACCCCCAAAACACCCAAATGCTGACACGTGTAAACAGCACCGGGAAGGATGAACTTCTGGAAACCGCAATGGCTTTGCATGAGGCAGCGATGAAGGACGAATATTTCGTGAAGCGGAAATTGGCGCCCAACGTTGACTTTTGGTACGGTTGACTTATTTTCTTTGAAAGTAGTACTGAATGATTTCGTTTACAGGAGGTAACGTCTTTGCCGACAATTATTCCATTATTCGGCTGGCTGACAGAATGAATCGCAGTGGTCTTATATACCGCGCCATGGGTACGAAGCATATTTATTGTTTGTTGTTGGGCCATGGTAGTAACGTAACCTGCGCCCAGGCTTTCCCCTTGACTTTTTCCCCGTGTTGTTCGCCGTTCCCCGCGTGGTGGGCTGGCTTGCGCACTGGAGACAAGTGCGTGCATAGCTTGGCTGTGTTGCGCTAGACTGACAGCTGGGCTGTGCGCTAGATGATGTTGCAAGAGGGAGGCGTCAAGATCTGGCGTCCGCGTCAGGTGAGCTATTCATAGTTCGACGGGTTCCGTCACAGAAGCTCAGCCAAGCGTCTAGATATTCGTGGGCGCTAGTAAACGCGACTATGTGCCCATCGAGGAGCGTCCGCTGGTGGACGGTCCCAAGAAGACCCCGTCTGCCATCGCGCATTCAGGGTGAGTACTTGTGTTGCATCTGGATGTGGTGGCCATGGCGACTGACTTGTGTCGTCGGATCTAGAATAACAAAGAGGACTATGCTAGCATCGTTCAAAGGGAAGGTTGCGCCCAAGCTATAAGGGTTTTTGTGGTTTTATTATCTGCAGGATATATCGTAGTCTAATGAGCAAATAATGAGCGCATTTGTGATGACCGGCGATTGTGAATTTTTTTTTTTTGTTTTTTGACAATGTGGTGTTGTGGTGTGTTTGGCGGCCGGGCCCTGGGGGTAAGAGGGCGATGGCAGCGGGGTTGCAACTTCCATCACCTCAACGCTCTCCACTTCCCCTCGTCCGTCGTCCCGTCCTTCTTTTGACGCCTCCCCCACCATCCTCCCCAGAAATGTTCTCCACATTCCTTACTGCCGCTCTCTTCATCGCCCCTGCCATCCAGGGCGCATTCGCTGACTTCGCCATCAACTCCCCGGCCCTTGTTCAGGTATTTTACACGCTCGGTCGTCGTGTGCAAGTAGCTCACAGTCCCCCTCTTAGTGCCAAAACGCGACCATTTCCTGGGAGCCTACCAAGGGACCGTACAACCTCATCGTCGTCTCCGCCGCCGACCCGTGCGGTGACGCCCTGTAAGTTCTTTGTGTGCCATTTTTCGTGCGTGTCATTCAAGCCGCATGTCATGCAGCGTGGAAGTTGGCGACTTCAGCACGACCTTCATCAGCTGGAAGGCCTCCATCGCGGCTGGCAAGACCGTCCAGCTCTCCCTCCTCGATGCCCAGGACAACGAGGCCTGGAGCAAGAACGTACGTGCCGGGCATCATTCTGGGGGACCGCGTGTCTAAACGTGTTTTTCGCTCGGCATTTTTCAGATCACCGTTGGCACCAGCTCTGACTCCTCTTGCCTCTCCGCCGCCCTCGTGAAACCCACTTCTTCCGGCGCGACCGTTGCTTCTACCACCGTGTACGTGCGCTCAGGAGGCCGGGTCGCAGTGATGCTAAATTTTTAAATAGTGCCTCGACCGCCAGCAGCTCAACGCCCCTCATTGCCGGCACCTCAAGTGCTGCTTCTTCTGACACCAGCGTCGTGCCTATCGGAGCCGCCAACGCCGGAACACTGGGCAGCGCGGCGTTCACCGTCCGCCAAGTCAGCACGCCCCTCCTCGCCATCTCCGGCTTGGTGGGAGCTTTCGCGCTGTCCCTGTAAAGATACCCCTCTCCAACAACCTATGTATCGCTCGGTATTATGCGCCACCTTCCCTCAAGATCTTGACGACGGTAATGCTGGGGTGGAACTTAGACACACAACCTTTTCGTTTTTGATCTCTGGAGATTTTTTCCATGTTGTAAGGGTGACCTTGGCATGTTGAGGTTTTCTCGATCGCGAGCTGGTTGCCTCCATTTCAATACTCTACACTCAAATTGCAACATAGCCGTTGGTATGTCATCAATTGGCATTTTATTTTCTAACCTATTCTCGCGTATTTACCGAGCTGTGTATACCCACTTGTTGCCATTATCTATTCCTCACAATCCTTCCTGCATGCTTGCATCGGTAGAAATAACGCGGCGATATTTGTCCTTGGTTTGATACCAATCAGTACATGTAACTTTTGATCAAGTTATTATATAGGGCTTTTGCCCAGCATTTATTTAAATAAAGGGTCCGAGAGTGTAAGAGGTCCTGTTCTATACTGCATTCCTGGTGACGGGGGACGGCGTCCTGGCCGGCCGTCACCGGGAATGCTGATGTAATCGTCACGTGCTTCCGCCCGCCCTCGTTTTGGGGCTTCGGCCCCTCCTTTTGTCCCGCTCCTTTGTCTCCTCAGCCTCGATCGCGCACGATCACCTCCGAACTGTCACGCTCGACGACCGGCCGTAAGAATGCTGGCTCGCCGCCGTCACCAGATTTTGAGTGGCAGAAGACCGCCGCCGTCACCAAAATGGCGCTCGAAATGGATATCCGGAGCTGACCTTGCCCAACGGAGGTACGTGAGCGACCCTGGGCTCGGCGTCTCCGTGGGCGCTAATATGTTCATTCAGGATGATGTCACTGTTCCACGAAAAGCGCTGGCGGCTTCTTCCAAGCCTCTGCCTGTCGCTGAGTGTGCTGTGCTCAGTCCCTAGGCTGTCGTCGTGCAGATATCAAGTTTCTGGCGTCTCTTGACGACGTACCGCTGCGACAGGAAGCCGAAAACGCGCATCAAATTATCGTGCAATTCGTCAACTGCACCTCGCTTACACCACGCGCCTACCGCCCTACTACCGCCGTCTCATTTCACTATCAACGGACGGCACCCCTGAACCTCGCGACGTCGCTTGCCAGCGTATTGCTCAAGGAGACGAATATTGTCTCTACCGGCTTGTGTGCAGCAGACATAACGGCGCCGGGAACGCATTCAACAACGAGGATGGACTCACCTGCTCCAAATTCCCGGCCAACACCCACTCTCGCTCTCGTCAATATCAACAACCACGCCGACCGCCACACGCCGTGTCCGTCCACCTCTCCTACGCCGCGCGGCCCGCGCGGCTCGTCTAAATGATCTACAGGTCAACGTATCAGTAGGCGTATCCCCCGGGACATTATGTAACGGTGCTAATGAACACTTCATTTCCAGAAAACAATAGATAAATCATGCAAATATACTCTATGCCACGAGGCGCTTTGCGCACAATTTTCCCAAATTGCCCACCATTCATCCACCCCTCGCAACATCACTATCGCTCTACATCCCACAGCTACATAGCGCGTAACATATCTTATCCTTGTATAAAAATACTAATACAAATTTCTTCATACATGTATCCGTATCCAAAGTCCGTAGAGCTATCGCTTGAAGTCCGATCCAATCAAAGTCCAATGTCCAGTCTACACTAACGGGAGATAATCAATCGCTCACTAAATCAATAATCTCGATTTCTTTTCCTTGTCCGGTGCCGTGTACGTCCTTCGAGGGTCTTGGTGCCCCGTCATCGCTTGAGTCCGTTAGCTCGAAAACGCCCAGACTAATACTGGGCACGGGTCCCTGGTGACGTGGTTGTTTGCCAGTGCCGCGTACGTCCTTCGAAGGTCCTGCCCCATCGTCGCTTGAGTCCGTTAGCTCGAAAACGCCCAAACTAATACTGGACACGGGTCCCCGATGACGCGGTCGTTTTCCAGATGCAATCGGACTAGAAATGGCTGTTGGATGTCCCGCTGAATTGGATTTAGAGCTCGTTGCCACATGTGAAGCTGGAGGATGATCGTCAGACCTCAGTTTCTTTCGCTTATTTGACCGTTTGAACGTGCCCGCCTGCAGTTCAGGAGGAAGAAGGTCCTTGGGTGCCCAGACTTGGACAGTTGCATTTGCCATATCCTGCTCAAACGAAAGACCCATCGCTTCCGCGAACTTCGAAGCAGAGACGAGTAAACGAGGCTGCGGTTCGGGACCCATCATCAGAGCGTACTTTCCCAGACGCTTCTTGTATTCCAACGACAGAACTGTGGAGGACGTATTTGGAGATGCAAGGAGCCTGCGCGAGCCGTCGTAGAGGGCAAGTTTCTGGAACATGTCAATCAGTGATTATATTCTTGAATAAAGGAAAGGAAATCACTCACGGAATACATCATCTGTAAAAATGCACTTTCCCAGACTCGAGGCGAGAAATTATCCACAAGTTCTTTATTTGATGTCCAACCAAAGTGAGCAGAGCAGAATACGGTGAGAGATCGGAGGTCCGGCTCTCTGGCGATCCATAAATCCGCTGTAGGAGGAACCGAACCACCGGGTACAGTCCACGATGTCAAAGGTTGGTTATACAGCCTGAAAATATCGAGATCCGGAAATTCTTCCGTGATTAGGGATGCGATATGGGCCTGGGTTTGATGAAGATAGCCCCTGGAGTTGGTCTTCAGCTCGGATTTCAGAGACGCTCTCCAACCAATCAAGAACAGATCAAGTTTATTCATGCTAAGATTCTCCACGGCGTGCGAGAGCTCCTCTCCGAAACCGCACTGTGCAAGGCCATACGCGCACACTGGACCGCAACCGGTTATTCCTGAGCCGTAGTCTCCCCCACATATCAAAGCATACAGCAGTAGCCCCGATTTTGTAAGCTGCAATGATTCGTCGAGAGACTCAGCTGTGAATACAATGATTTCATCATCAAATCTTCTCCTAGACTTGGGGATCCTTCGGTTTGAAGTCGTTTTAAATCATTAAAATCAATATATATACAAATTCAAGTTACTTACATTCGAAGCAGTACTTGCGCTCCAAAGACAAGTGTGTCGCTGTCACTTGTAAGAACGGCATCAATAATACCATGATAATTTAGCGCCGCCAGCTCTGCCTCTGCCTCTCCAGGCGCCTAACAAAAATACGCTGAACTTCGTGTCACAAGATGACGGGAACAAATCGCACCTGATACCAGTAATATCCAAAATATTTGATCAATTCTTGAGCACGCTTCGTCCAACGAGGCTCTTTCTGAATGACATGATGGCCTCGCTTAATTTCTGGTCTTCCTGGTCCATCAAAGAGGAAAATAAAGGTGACGGGGCATTTTGAATATAATAAAAGCCGATTGAAAAGATGATAAAGTTCGTCCCCTGCCTGCCGTCCGCTGATTGAAGTGGCAGAGGCCGCTGCAGTACATTCAGCCATAAGCGGCCTACACAAACGTTGCATTTTATTTGTAGGAGTAAAATATAGTATAAAATCACATACGACATGTCAACTCCAAAATAGAGGGTACGGTTGTCGCCTAGCGATTTTAATTTGGCTTTCATCTCCGTGGAAAAGACGAATAATGATTTGGCTTTGCCAGCCGTATCAATTGTCTGAATGAATAAAATAGTCAGTATCATTATACAATTCAGATACAAAAATTGACTTACAGCCCACAATCCTTTGACCCCCATCTCTTCTTTCAACTCAGAGGGGATATACGAAGTCAGAGTCCGAGAGCAAGAGCTGGGTGCCGCTGCGTCTCCCTCTTATTGTAAGTAAGACATGCCGCTCACCATATAAGGTACACTTGCCAAATACAGCATGTTGTGAAAATATGCTGGCAGGACGACCAAGACGCAACGAGATATGCCAGATAAAAAATAAAATAATCAGGAGTCACTTGTACTGGTACATGATACATTGGTCAGATAACTAATAGGTCAAAACTTTGTCAGAACTTCCTCTTTTTGGCCCGTGGCCGAGGATCAACGGGCGCCATCCTTCGCTTCTTTGCTGATATTATTTCCGAGTCTTGCGGCACTGATAGCCCAGGGGCAGCCAATGTTTCTTGCTGAGATAAAGTCTTAGCGCGTTCTCGTCGAGCCTTTACCTCAAGTGAAAGAGCGGCCAGACCAATTTTCCGATCTTGATTATTAGCCCATTCTTTGAGTTCGTCTTGAATTGATTGAGGCGAGACTCCCTGTAGTGCACACTGATTTTCGACCCATGATGGGATTTCACGGAATCGCTCCCATGCCTTCTTTTGCTAAAAAATAATCAGTAATACGAAATCACTCATATAAAAAACTTACAGCAGGCCCCTTTCTCCAACTTGCACCGAAGTACATCTCCACTTTCCGCAGGGGTGGTTTGATACCTGTCGAAATTCCAGCTGCACACATACCACTATAACACTGTACCTAGTAATATGGTCCACCGAACGGGTACAGTGTTCATATATTATATGGCTTGAGCGAGTTAGTCATTCATGTGGGGTGACCGAGTTCGGTGGGAGGGTGGTCGAGCGGCAGATCATGTCCGACTGCGGCCAAAGCACCGGGCCACTATGTGCCACGGCCAAGATGACCCGGGACCGGCCAGGCATGCTGGCCCGGTCTTGTCTTGACAGAATATCACCGGCCCTGTCACATCAGTTATGACGGAGGACAGGACATGTTCAACGCTCAGCGGCCAGCACAAGGTATTTTCATCCAGTGTCAGGTGGCCATGTCACAGGCCGCACTCACCTTTCAAACTATGCGGTCGGAGCACTAGCTCGTATTGTGGCCTATTGAATGTCATTTGGCCAACCATCACATATGTCCGGTTCAAAAATTGTGACCGGTCCATCAATCATGGACTTGTTAACGAATCTGGAAGGGAGCGTCCACTCAAATATGTTCAAGGTTTGGCAAGGCAACATGCAACATGAGTGGAGCACAATAACCAACCACTGAACGCTCCCACATTCTTGAGGTTGGGCACAGCCAGGTACAATGTCACCGGAGCAGTCAAAACAATATCATTGCCCGGTCAAACTTGTGCTTTGGGGGTGGTGCATGGCAAGGCTCAACATCAGCGGACCACTCTAAATGGGTGAATCATTGCCCAGTTTGTCCAACGTCACCGGAGCAGTGCAGAAAATCACCACCGCCATTCAATTTGTTTATGGTTGGTCGGTCCAATATACTCAAGGTGGGATGCGGCACAGCACAACATCAGCCGGAGCAGTTCAATAAATTCCCACTGCCCGGTCCAATGTGCTTGAGCTTGGGCACGGCAAGGCGCAACATTGGCGGGCAGGACCACTTTGCACAGCTATTTGACACAATTATTTATTGTTGGCCGGCTCTCATTTATTGTCGAAATTTACAGGTACATGTCACTGTCATCATCCCCCTCATCATCTTCATCACCGCTTGCAGACTCTTCTTCCTCGTCACAATCTACATCATCTTCATCACCGTCATCAAGATCGAAGAGGCTCTGATCGAGCCCTGCAAAATGTTGAGCTCCGTAGGTCGTGGCAGGGTCGGTATCTTGGCCGGTGGGCACTTCGTCCGTGGTGAGATCATCAAAATCATCGGACATGTCTTCTCCGGCGGCGGAGAACGCAGTCTCTGATTCACTGTGATTGGATTCCAATGACGTCAGGGAAGAGACTGAGCCATTGTCATTCAAAGTATCCAAGCCAATGCCCTGCCAGGGCCGGGAATCCTTGTGAAAGTGAGAAAGCAGGCAAGGGGTGTTATAGAGTAGTCCGTACCTGTCTGCCGGTCGAAGGACGGCCAAACATATTAAAAACACCTGGTTGTCCAGGGGTATTAACAGTCAGAGCACCAGAAAGGGGCGGGTTATACAGGCCAGCGGAGTCCAATTGTTCTGGTGAGGGTTGCGCGGTGGATGGACAAATATGTGTGCCATACATGTCCATAACCGACGGGGCAGGCGCTTTGGATGGGTTGGCCCTATCCGTTGCAACTTGACTGTTGAACATGTTGAAGACAGGAGCCTGCTGTGTTGAAGCGGCTTGTGTAGGCCTGGACACTGGAGGGTTGACGGCGGGGACAGAGCTGGGCACGATCGCGGTTGGGGCGGCTGAGTGTCCAAACATGTTAAAAACACCGGGCCCCGGCGGAGCACCCATAGCAGTTGCCGGTGGGGCCAGCTTAGGTGTGACCATGGCAGCGGGCACTGAGGCAGGCGGGGCAGTCGATTTGCCAAACATATCAAAAACGCAGGAAGGCTTAGAACCGGACAAAATGCTGGGCGGCAAGGCATGGGACAGGCGCGGTGTCAAAGCGGGGACGGCAGGCAGGGGAGCAGGACCACCGGCAGGCAAGACAGGAGGACCGGCAGGTGTGGCACCAGGACCACCAGCATGCGGGGCAGCAGGACCACCCGATGACTGTGTAACAGTCGGGCGACCAAACATCTGGAACACCGGGGCTGAAATTTGGATTTGAGAACTTGATCCTTGTACTACCGTCTCCGCTGTGATTGCTGAAGGCGCGCTTATCTCCGGTTTGCACGAAGCCTTCACTGTGGCTGCTGTGCTGGTCCGAGCAGGCCCAAACATGTTGAAAACAGCCATTGAGCCGGGCTTTGATGGGCCGGCTGGTGTGGGAGCTGCCGCCTTGTTCTGTACTGTGGCCGGTGGAGTGTGACGAAAATGTTTTGAAGAAAATCTGTCTGGAAATCCGTATGCGGTGGGAGGTGGTTCTTGTTCGGCTGCCTGAGAAGTTTGACTGAAGTTACTGGCATGCGGAGCTGCTACCGAGTTGTCCGTGGTGGAGTAACCATCTTCATCGATCTTGCCAACCGGCAGCGCCCAGAAATAGCCGCTGTGCCATTTGCCGGACCGCATATCCCATGTCCGGCCCCGGCGCGATATGCTACCAAGTCGCTTAATGATCTCCTGTGCCGTCAGGGTCGGCCCAAATGTCCACTGAGATTCTATATTGAGCTCTTGAACAGCCGGTTGATTGTGTGCCGCATCAACAGCCACGGAGGACTCGGCCATGTGCATGCTGTCGGAGGATGCCGCCGCTACAATGGACATATTGGCAGGAGGAATGAGTGTTTCTTTCATTTGCGATAGTTCCATCAACTCGTAGGCGGCCGCCATTCGTCGCCGACCCATTTCACCATGCGCGATCATGATATCCCTATTTGTTGCGGCCGTGCTTTTTATTGAAATCAGGCTTTTAGCCGCTTGCACGTACAAAACCCGGATCTCTTGGCAAGTCATGCAGCGCGCCGCTGGCAATGGTTTGGCCGGCGGAGTAAGTTTGATACGG